>JAAGNO010003432.1:0-56815 GCA_033439905.1 Ceryle rudis | reverse complement strand
TGCTCACTGTTAACTGCCACAGATAAGCTGAAATCAGCTCCTGACTGCAAATGTCTCTACTCTGCTCTGTTCCACCTGCAGTGGTTCAAGAGAGACTTTGCACTGGAGCAGAGGGGAGCAGGAGTATGCACAACAGGCAATTTGGCTTCAGCAAATTTGGTTAATTTAAGAACAGAATATGGGAGAAACTTGTACAGTAATGAACAGTGAGACAGGGATAAAGACTCTGTCCCTTAGTCCTTTTCTGCTGCTAGTTCCTGCCCTCAGACTGAGTCTGGGGACATACCATCACTGTGCTGCACTACGAAGTGTGTGGAGTGGGGACACTAAATTCATCTGAGTGAGAACATAGAGACACCATCACTCAGATGCAAGTCAGGCATGAGCCAAATCTGCACTAGCGTCTGAGCTTGTGCAGCATAACCAGCATCAAGGCTCTAATCAGCATATGTTAATAGCTAAGGCTGTAAAGAGCCTTTATTGACTCTTTAAAGGTTTAAGTAAAAAAAAAGGAGCTAGTAGTCAGAAAATGCAATTTTTACTCAGTTCCACCACTGATTTTTAGGCCCAGCTTAAAGCACAGAATATTGCTTTTTTGATGTTGTTTGTTGTTAAAACATGACAATAAAGATCATCAGAGCTTTCCATCAATTATATGGTTTCTGGGCATGAATATGCTCATATTAATGTCTGCAGTTAGAGCCATGGACTATAAATTTGTGGGGATAAGGACTGTGCCTATACCTGTGGATGCTACAGATGGTGATGATAATGTCTTGTACCTGGTAGAAATCACCAAATAAATATTGAATTATGAAAAATGTCTGTGATAGAAGGACCTGGTTTGTTCTAATCTAAAAATTTATAACACTGAGATAGCTTCTCATCTAAGTAATTAACTGTAATTGTACATTTAATGAACAACAATGTAAATTTAGCCCCTAATTCATTCCCATTTTGCAGACAGACAAGCCTAGGGAAGCACAGGAAGATGCATATGTACAATACATACAATATCTCAACAGCTTAAGCTGTTGTCAAAGGAAGCCCATACTTGGTAATAGATGTCAGAGTAACCTAATTGTATTTACACTTAAAGAAGCTTTTTTGAGCTAGTGCTTTTTAAAACCGGGTTATAATGAACATAAATGCATGTCCTCTCTGCTTCAGGCACCCCTGAGAGGTCTCATTCCATCCTGCTGCAATATTCTGTCAACGGTGGCATCACTTGGCACCTAATAGATGAGTTTTACTTCACTCAGACTACAGATGTCCTCTTCATTAACGTTCCTCTGCCCTATGCAGCCCAAAACAACGCAACGCGGTTCAGGCTCTGGCAACCTTATAATAACGGTAAGGAAGAGACGACCATGGGACTCCAGGTCCACACTTGCACAGCTCAGCATTTGTAAGAGGCTAGATATTTGAACTAAACAATAATAGAGACTCTTAAACACTGTTTTCTTACATTTGAACTCCTTCAATTAAATTTATTGTGGGATTATGTTTACTGTTCTTGTAAAGATGCTGTATGCTTTAAAGTACCTTAACCTAATAGCCCTTTACTGCATTCAGAAGATTATCAAGTTTGGCCCTGGAGGGACTGGGAGACCAAGCAACACCAATAAGATTCACTTCACTCGGGTTCTTCTTATTTTTTTTTAGTGGACCTGATTCTCATCTACAATGAGGCCCCATAAGAATGGCCAATTATATACAAAAGTGTCCCAAGTGTAGACGGGAACAGGGCCTACCTTGCTCAGTATTAACTAGGCATTAAAAACTCATTTAGAAAGAGTATGTAGTGAAAAGTTAATCTTTTTATTAAATTGCAAAGGACTGTAGAAAACCACAAGAGAAACACAGCTCATTCCTCCTGATTACAGGAGATGTGCCAGCTGAAGAAAGCTCTCTTCTGCTCTCGGTTACTTCGAGCACATCTCTTAGCAGGAGCTGACATTAAGGGCTCTAGGGAATTCCAGTGATCATTTAGACATGGTGATAAAGCAACAATTTATTCCATGCAGGAAAATGTCTAGTGCACCTCTAGCAAAAAAATAAAATTCAAATCCAGTCCTAAGATTCTAGTTCCAGTTCATTCTTCTGATGGGTCCTGCCTAAAACCTTTGACTAAAGTTTTCTTACAGACACTATCTTAAAGTAGGAAGTTTGTTGAAAAGAATCCTTTTAACTTTCTCTGATCAACACAAAGGCTTTAGATAGATGAAAAAAACAGTTACACAAAAGATCTGGCAATCTAATCCTTCCTCACCACTTTGAAAGAACCAATTTTCCTATATACTTGAATTCATAATCCATTGGAGAGGTCACTCAGAGTTTCCTTCTCTCTCAAAGAGCTTGTACCAGGCAAACACAAGCTGTTGAGTGCAAGGAAAAAGGTGTAGAATGAAATCAACCTTTTGGGCTGCTTGGGCTCTACAGCAATACAGATATTAATGCTAGAATTTCAAAGCAAATACATTATAAACAGAAGATAATTGTTCAACAAAGGCTTTTCACTCTTCCGTTTGCTATGACTTGTATTAATTTTAGAGGAATAAAAGTTAATTCTGTAGGGTCAAGATGCAGAGCAGTATGGGGGCTATTTTTGTGGAAAATTAAAATCTTCCCTCTTCTATTTCCTTTTTCATGGAAAATTAAAATAGCAAACCTGCACTTCAGTACCCTTTTCTCCATGTAATCCATAAATATTAGCCAATATTCTGCTCTCTAATAATAGTGGCATTAGGTCTTAATAGGAATGTTCCTCTTTTCTTCATAGGCAAAAAAGAAGAAATCTGGATTATTGATGACTTCATTATTGATGGAAATAACTTAAAGAACCCCATGATCCTTTTGGATACATTTGATTTTGGTCCCAAAGAGGACAACTGGTTTTTCTATCCTGGTGGAAACATTGGGCTTTATTGCCCATATTCATCTAAAGGAGCTCCGTAAGCATCTCTCAGTGATAAATTAGAAAGAAGTGCCACTGTAATAAACTGAATCTAAAGTACTCCTTTCCTTTTTTCACAGGGAAGAAGATTCGGCTATGGTGTTTGTTTCAAATGAAGTTGGAGAACACTCCATTACAACAAGGGACCTAAGTGTAAATGAAAACACTATAATCCAATTTGAGGTACTTGTTCTCAGGAAGTTGTTTTTCCTTTTGCTTAGAGTTCTGTTCTTTCAGCTTCTGCTCTTAGTGTATTTGCCCAGCTGTCATGATTGCCAAGTAGAGAAGCCTGTCTAATTTCCCCTGTAATTGCTTTGATATTACTTTCCCTCATGTGGGTGTATCATGAAGATTTTAATACACAGATAGGGGATATTTCTGTCTCAAAGTCTTCAACTTTTTTGCCTAAATTACTACTTTGTCGATGCCTATACATATGCACTGATCCATTAAATTCACATCCTATGAGTTTGAGATTCACCACTGACAGACAAGCAGATAAGCAAAATATAATGAGGGTCCAGAATGCCACTTCACAGCCTGCTTGGGATACGTATGCAGCACTTCCATGAGCTGAACCAGTGGAGAGCTACAAGTTCATCTGTGACACTAGAAATCAGTTTTTCCTACCTGCTGGCTTAACTGCACTGTTGTACTTTCTCAGAGAGCCAAAGTTATGCTTTCCTTTTGCTGCTGCCCATGGTTTCATAGATGCTATAGAAGAATCTGTCCTTTGGCCATCATGACCTGAATTCTTCCCATCTTAGGGAGTTATTTAAAGCTCATGAATAAGAAGCACATTTTTTTTGTGCTTCTCATAGTCAGTGGAAACAGGTACCTCAATGACAACATGTAGTCTAAACTGTGTTCTCGTTTATAGTAAAATCTAAATTGTACCTTGGCTAGGGGAGCTACTGATGGGATTAACCATTTAGTCTAGTATGTATTAGTTTAGAGGGGTCATTATACTGTCATTAAGAAACTGTAAATAATCTGTCCTTTAAAATGCTATACCACAGTTACCAGGGTGCTTTTAACAAAGATGTAGCATGCTGTAGCATTAAACAGCAAGTGATACTGGTTTATAAACATTTACTAAAATGATACTAAGGGTTTTCTAAGAAAACTAGGTTTTACTGTGTATTCATGCACACTTTAGTTTGTCATGCAACTAATTCATAAATTATTGAATGCAAACCATTTTCTTTTATAAAATATAGATTATAGCCTGTAGAACAAAAATGTTTGAGGTCACTTTAAGATATTCATAAGTCTTCAGGGCATTAAACTCATAAAATCTACAAGCTTACTTCCATATGTGGTAAGAACATGGTTTTAAGCTCACGTTTTTGAGGACATTAGTATAAATGAAGAAGTTGTGCATAATGCAGTAGAGTTTCTCTGTCTCAAGAGTCAAAACATATATTGGGTCAAACATCCCTCTAAGCTTCCAGATGAGTAGAAAACCTTTCTAGTCAAAAGGTTTGATGGGACTAATGTGCTTTGAAGAGTGATGAAGAAAATTCAACTTCCGTACACAGTTCTAAGTATTACTGGTTTTTAGGAATAAGTAGATATTCGTTCCAGAGCAGATTGTTACAAAGATAATTCTTTTCCACTATCGTGATATTTTAAAAAAACCCAAAATGTTTCATAGTTTTAATACAGGCATTGTAAATACATGGGCAGTGGGTTTTTATTTATTGAATAGTAAGTATAGTACACATCATTTTACATGACAGGGTCATCCTGTAAGGAAACTAATTCTTCCTATATATAAGCAATTTGAAACTAGGAGAACATCTTTATATCAGAAGATATCAGTTAAGCAGACTAATTTGCATTGGGTGCATGCAGAAAATATGTCTTAAGAGGTCTCAGATTCTGTACAAAATGTCATTTTATGCTTTTTTCAGTAGTAGAACTGTTCTTTGTTTATTTTTTCTGCCTTTTCTACTGTTCTCCAAATCAGGAATCTTATAAGAACATTCTGAGAAGTCTGACACTGTCAAACTATGTTTTGGTGTGACACTGAATATAAATCCAGTCTAGCTATATGTATTTGCTATACATGAGCAAATGGGTAGTGAGCTGAAGAATATATTGAAGTGATGTAGCACACACTCTGTGGCATAAGATGTTTTTTTTGAAGTGTAACATAAAAGAGGAGCATAGTGCAGTTAAGCAGCTTAAGAAAAACTTTGTTTGAACATTTTGTTTTAATATTTCTAGTTTTAAAAATGCACATTTTTTGGGTTCTCTGATTACTTCAGTACCTGGTAGAGGACTTCAAAAGCTGATGTATTTACTCCAGCAATATTATCAGCTCTCCTCTGGGATTTTGTCTAATTCACTTTATGGTTTTCTCTCAGTAGAAGTAGTTGTGGATTTCATACTGTAATGATTTTTTTATGAGCCAGAGTGCAATATGCCCATGGACAGGTAGGGCAATGTGCAAAGATTCACGTTCACATGCATCTCCTGAGTGCATTGTCCCAGTTGTTAAATGAGTTCCCAAATCATCATTTTCCTGGGCTAAATAAATACCATATCAAATGTGGGAGGATGACTAAGACAAAGAGTGATTAGGAGTCCCACAGCCTGCCCTGTGTCATCTTCTGCATTTCATATCTTGGCCCAGATCAATATCGGCTGCACCACTGATAGCTCTTCTGCCGACCCAGTAAAGCTGGAGTTTTCACGAGATCTGGGAGCAACCTGGCACCTGCTGCTCCCCTTGTGCTACAGCAGCAGCAGCCACCTCAGCTCCCTGTGTTCCACTGAGCATCACCCAAGTAGCACTTACTATGCAGGCACCACCCAGGGCTGGAGAAGGGAGGTCATTCACTTTGGAAAACTGCACCTCTGTGGGTAAGTGTCCAGCTCCTATTCCTGCCCATCTGCTTGTTAGTTTGGTTTGATTTCTGTTTTCCATCCAAAATGTTCTCCCAGATCAAGAGCAATGCATAAGAACTGCAGTATTAGAGCAGAGCGGATGACCAAGTTTTCTCCGCTTTTTCTCCTGAATGTTAGTGTTCAAACAATGCCCAAAAATATATTGTGCCCAGCGTTAATGTAGAATAACCACAGATAATATACTATTTATCCATATATCTAATTGGTGACATTTTATGAAAGTGGGTTGCATGGTAAAATTAATGCAAAACTGACTGTCCTTAAAGAGCTTTGAATTCTTTACTGCAATTCATTAGCCATTTGAATTCATCACGGATACTCTTGTATGATATTTGAGATTCATTAGAAAACGCAGTAAAATGTGAGCTAGTATTTCAGTGTTAGGAAATGGACTGATCTAAATACTCGAGGTCCATTTGAGCTGTAAAGTTCTCTGATTCTAAGAAATTAACTGCTGCAGTGACTCAGAAACTTAAATTTGTGGAACAAACCAGGTTAGATGACAACAGATACATAGCATAGAAAAACAACATGTGCTAGCAGGCATAATAATCTCTAACTTTTCAAAGCATAAATGAGTAGTGTTTACTTTTTCAGGGAAAGCTGTCTTCTAGCATCAACTCAGTTTATGTAATAGATCACATCAAGGACTAAACTATGGAACATATGAATTGAAAATAAGCTGTGCTACTACAAGACTTTATGAATCTATGCAACTATGAGACTGAGTATTTATGAAACTATTGTATGCCATGGGCCTTCCACTAAATAAATGGCTCCATATATGCCTCTGAAAGTATGAAAAGCTCTGTATTAGAGATGAGAACCAAGTTTGAAAAGCCTATATGTTTAATAATTTAAGAAAATGTTTAAATTTTAAACTTCAATTTTCTTTTTTATGACAGTTAACATTTCAAGCATAGAATAGGTAACCATCTCATGCAGCAGCTCATTTGTCCTCGTGTTTTAGCATAAAAAGAATGATTTGACTCTTAACCCAACTACCAATGTATCCTTGCAAATGAATGCAAATACCATGCAGACTCCTAACTCATTTAAACCTTCCAGGTATTTTGATTCAGTCCTCTGTTCTGGGGTGTTTCTGTCCTGGTTGCCTGCCTTCCCTCCTTTTCCTTTCCCAACACACCTGGCCAGAAGCCAATTGCTGATAGCCAGCCCAACCCAGCAGTGCAGAGCACTTCCACAGAGCATTCAGTGACATGAAATTCTTGGGCCAGAGAGATGAAAGGGGATTTTCTTCACCAGAATCCACTAGAAGAACACAAAAATTCTCCAAACGTGACTCCTTGTGCAATTCTAACAAAAACATCCCAACCTTTTTGTCCCCAAAGTGTCAAGTGATTATATTTAAGCAAAGATGAAGACATCTCCAGTTATTTCCACTACATACATTATTTTGTAAATTAATATATGTTCTTAGCAGACAACTATCTAAGAATTAGTTATGTCCTGAAGGAAAAGCCTGGCCTGTTAAGCCAGTGAAGAAACCCTTCAGCAAGACAAGTATTTCATTTTCTACTTTAGACACGAGTCACTCTTCACCCTCACAAGGAGGGAGCCTGAGAGGAGTTGATGTGCCTCAGGGATGAAAGACATCCAGCCGGTGGAGCAGAGGTCTCTTAAAAGGAGCTTACAACACCTCCAGCTTCACACTTGTGTCCTTCACCTCAGGGCACAGTAAAATCAATGGTTTTGACTTCCAGCAGGACTCCTGGTTCTCCAGTATCTTTCTTGAAACTCTTTGTAGTGTCCCTACCCATCAGCTATCCCTTATCACCTGAATCCATTCATAAAAACTCCTTTTTAGCAAATCAAGACAAAAAACCTCATCAGCTACATGTGCTACTGATTCACCTGTTTCATTTAGATATTTCTAACAAGACACATTAATCATGCAGGGCAATTAAGTGCTTTTCCCTTGTCACTTTTTTGGTTTCCTTCCTCCCTTAAAACATTTTCTCAATGGGGAATAAAATTAGTCTCTCAAGTGTTTTTCCCCATCTCAATTTGTTTTCTCTCCTTCCCCAGTCAGTTCCTCTTCATATGCAGCATTGATGCAAGTAGCACTTAGGAGGCAAATTAAAAATGACAGGAGAGCACCCAGAGGAGAATATAGTTTAAATTAACATCTTGCAATATCAATCTGGTTAAGATGAAGCCACCAGCAAACAAGCTGAATACTTGGTGACATGACAGATCATGTTTTCTTTATGCATAATTGAGAGTGAGATCCTACCAGCCCAGCACCACAGGTGGTCTCCTGGGGACAGGGTGATGGCACGCACTGGGATTTCACTCTTCGGGAGAGAGAGGAAGTGGCCTGGTCTGACCCAGACACTGGGTCAGAAGGAAGCAGAAGGAAATCAGTCAGACCATGGCCATTCATCCTCCCCATAAACAATGGAGAGGAGAGTGGTTAGATTTCTAATCCCATTTTCAAATCAGTCATTCAGTTTTAGTACTACAGCTAACGAATAATGTTATTTTTATTTCTGTCAGTACTTGGGTTGAACGTCAACATAAAAATGCATGAGGTACCGAAGGAATTAGATATAGCTGTCAGTTTCTAGAATTAAGCTATTTATCAAGCCAGTTCCAACACAAAAAATACTATATATATGCATAGTATGATATATGCATATATGGAATACAGAAAAGACGAAAGTATTATTTTAAGTACACTTTATCCCTTTTTCAGGTTGGCAAGGTTCAGATGGTACCAAGGATTTTACCCTGCTGGATCCCAGCCAGTGACCTGGGCCATCGACAATGTGTACATTGGCCCACAGTGCGAGGAGATGTGCAACGGGCACGGCAGCTGCATCAATGGCACTAAGTGCATCTGTGACCCTGGGTACTCTGGGCCAACCTGCAAAATAAGTACCAAGAACTCTGACTTCCTTAAAGATGACTTTGAAGGTATCTCTTCTTGGGGGGGCAGTCTGAATTCTGCCTGTCCATCTTAGTGGAAACCCAGGGCTCAAGGGATAAACCAGTAAAGTTTTCCTGACCCCTGCAGGCTTCTGAGTATGATATATGGTGGGGGGATATTCCCATGAACCAAGTACTTTAGATACCATTCTCAGGCATGGTTTGTGAATGTCTGATGGCTATCTGTTGTCTGGTTTGGAGGGTCTTACACTTTGTGAAGTTTTTGATGGTAGAATACAAAATCTTCACTGAAATACAATTTCCTGAAACTCTACATATAGCAAATTATTTTACAAGAAAATAATGGTTTGATGGTAGTTTGACTTTATAATAAATAATAAAGCAGCACCTGTGAAACAAACTCATTCCTTCCCAGGTGCTGCTGTTCATTTTAAATTTTGCCAGCCCTTGCTTACATGCTACCACATGGTACCCAAAGTTTCTTTATAGACCTGGGTACATGGTTGTATCTCAAGAAAAATGAAGAAAAGTGGAAAATCTTGTGAATAACTGGAGACTAAGATCCCAGATTTCATACCTCTGGGTTTATTTAGTTTTCATTTGTGGCAGTTTGCTAGATTCATTGCATTGGAAACACTGGACAACTCTTCACTCTGCATGTGATGTTTAATTTAGCTCCCTTCCTCTGGAAATAGTACTCTTGCAGTAGGACAACTTCAGAGTAGATCATAAATATGAATTTACTGTGTATTCAGGTCAGCTGGAGTCAGATAGATTCCTGCTTGTGAGTGGTGGAAAGCCATCAAGGAAATGTGGTATCATGTCTGGAGGAAACAACCTTTTCTTTAATGAAGAAGGCTTACGTATGCTGATGACTCGAGACCTAGATTTGTCACAAGCCAGGTAATACAATTTCAAAGTTCTTTAAGGATTTCAATAAAGAAATAATATACTAAATAGTACATGTGTGATACTTCTGTAGTAAAGACACGATGATATTTTCTGTGGTCCTTACTCTAGCAAATATTCCATTTTAACCACTGTTAACATTTTAAATTAAATTTAACTTGAACTTTAATGGGATTAACCATTTAAGTATTACCTTTTTTCTTGTATAAGAACTCCAGGATCTGATGCCACAGCCTCAGTAGTTTATGATTTTTATTTCTTAAATGCATAATATGAGAAATCTATTGCACACTCTGCTTGTGTTACAGTTTGGTGTATTACAAGCCATTGCTGAAGCACAAGTATCTGCTGCCAGTATAACTCTTATATTCATCTTCTCATAATCCTTTCATTTCTGAAGCTTACTTTCTTCTTATTGTGCACATTTGTTTGCAGTAATTCACTAAGAAATTCTCATTCGGCTGTCAACAGCTACACTGAGTACAGCCATGGAAAACCAAATATTTTTAGTGTATTTAAGAGATTGTGTTCATAGAATACCATGTTGGAAGGGACTTCAAGTATGATCTGGTCCAGGAAGATCTTTACTGGCAAAAAGCATAGTCTACACAACATGTCCTAGCACTCTGTCCAGATGAGTCTTGAAGGTGTCCAGTGTTGTATTATGACAGCCTGGCAGAGGAGATATTTGATGAGACATGTTGAGCAAGCCACATAAAAAAAAAAATTGACATTAATAATAATTTTAACCACATCCTAACTGCATGCATGCTAACAGGCATGGGGTTTTTTTTTAATTTACTCAGTATCTTGGCTTATATCCTTCTATTATTACTTTGGAGAGACCGCGTTTTCTCCGAGACTTCTTTCCACTGATCTCTTGTAAACACCCTACTCCTCACTAATGTTCTGTGGGAAATGCTTTAACGGGTACTTTATCATTTTTTGACTTCTCTTCATTAGCATTGCAGCTTTAAATAATGGTCTAATTTTAGAGCCTTATGGTCAATAAAGATGCCTGATTTCTAACATTTTTTAGATTAACAGTTAGCTCGCCCTAAGTGAGATGTAATATTAAAGATCCCTGTGCTGAATTTGTAAGATTCCTCACAGCAAACTTTTTTCAGCACTTTGTAAACACAAACATCAATTCTCTGCACTAATGTGATTTTGTAGACCTTTCTGAAATTAAAAGATTGCTTAACAAAAGATACAAGAGATCTTCTAAGTTGCTCCATTAGACTAAATGACATGTTTTTCTTACTGTTCACGTGCAACAAACCATCATTTATCTCGTCTCGGTGACAGTCTGTAGCTGGATTTGCATATATTGACCTCAAGGTGTTATATGGAGATAAATTACTTCTGTCTTAGTAAAAGGAAAACAAAGCGGTACATTTAATTTCTTGTATATTCTTATGAAAAGTAACTGTTATCAACAAATAACTGCATGTTCTCTCCTGAACAGCAAGGCAGAACGCAACAACATTGCTGGGGGCTGCTTTTCAGCAACCTAAAGTAATTGCAGTGGGATTTGTTTAATTTCCAGGCTGACTTTATTGGCCACCTGCAAAGCAGAACAGATCTGGCTGTGACACAGATGTGCCAAGTTCTACACAGACCTGGGGAGAGGTTTCAGTTTTTGCCAGGCATGATGAGAACCAGCATTTCTAATAGATATTTTTGAGGGTGCTAGACTCAGTAGTCACATTAAATTTCCCCCTTTTCTTATGAGGCAATCCCCTGAAGTACACAGGAAAGCAGTGGTGTCTGTCAGTGCTCCAAGCCATGCTCAGCACCTGGGGATTGAAATCAAGTGAACTCTCCAATCCCCTATCTACCACCATCACAGCTGTATTTTAAAAAATTTAACACCAGGGACAGTATATTGCCACCATGGTGATACCAGTAGCTGAAACTGCCCATCATGAAATATCAGTAGGCGCAGAATATTTTAGCTATCACAACTGATCAAATCCCTTTCAATTCTAAATTACTAGAAGAATATGCACACAATTGAGTGTTACTAGATCTGCAAGAAAAATTTGCCTTTCCATTTCAAAATAGTCAAATCCTTTGAGAAATATCTGTGGGATGATAAGAAAAATATTTAAAATTACTATTTTATCTGCTAGACATTATGTTACCATATGTGGGTTATTACCATATTAGTAAAAATTCAGATAAAAAATAGCAATCCACAAAGTGAAGATTCAACAGAGACAAGGTCACCTGGGTTTATATCCTTTGAATTATGTGGCAAATGTCGGAGTAAATCTAAAGAGACACAAAGACTTGCCAGCAGTGTATCCAATCCATTACAGCTGATGTGTTGATCCATGAGGGTTCCCAGTGCTCCTTTACAGCACAAGCAATACGTTACGTCTGGAATGTGGAGGTGGATGTAATCTATATCAGAAAAAGTTATATATAGTAGCAAGAGAAACCATGAGTTGCAGTGAGGACTAGAATTAATTGACTTTGCAGGTCTGGTGTTTTATTGAAGCCTTGTCTGCCCAGCACCTCTGCAGCCTCCACTCCCAGCGGATCTACCTGCAGATCAAACCAGACCAAGACTTTTGATACAAAACTTCTTTTGCACCATTTCATTTAAGTGTGAACCAGGCAGCACTAATGCAATAATGATTAGAACAGATACAACTCTCTATAAACTGTGCAAAAGCTGTGCAAACATGAATTAATACTTGTAATATCCCTGCGAGTCCAATAGGTAAATATCATTACAGCAGCGGTTCCCTCCACTCCAAGTGCACAGTAGAGCTATTTATGAGCATCAGCTAACGGGAAGAATTTCACAGTTTGATACAAGTCTATTGTGCTGCTTTGGAGAAGCTAATTAAATAGGGGATGAAAGTGCTGGTGTCCCCGGGTGGCTTGAGCTGGCTTCGGCAAAGCCAGCACATTTAAGTAGTGTGATTTAGACAAATTTACCAGACTGAATAAATGGACAAAATGATCCCTGAAAGTGAAACGTGCTTTGTTCTGCTGTCCAGATTTTCTCTAGTTTATACCAATGGAAACCCAGGATGCTTATTTTTAATTTAAGCATTTCAGCAAATTCATAGCAAATTATTATCTACTTAGGGCACCATTGCTTTTCTGCCACTAAAATCTGCACTTGTGGGCTACAGGGATAAAAATTTCACCCAGGATTATGTTTCTGATACTTGCAACACCATCTGCTATGCAGACAAAAGCTGAAAACATAAATGACTGGCTTTGGTCAGCCTCTTCTGCCTGGCAAACTACTACACAGGCAAAATGAATTTTTGGCATCCCACCTACTTATATTCTGGAGACTCTGAAAAATAAATCAAAAGGTCTCCTAAAGCTGACACTTGCAGCAAGAAATCATGGGGCTAGCCAACAGACAAACTCCAGGTTTCTCTAGTTGCTTATCTAGGATGTTGCAGAAAAGAAATCTTTCTAGTCATTGCTCCACATGTTAGATTTGTGCAGTTCTTCATGAGACTGGGATGTGGCAAGGGGGTGCCAGACCCCAGGAGCCAGCCTGTGCTGCTGCAGTATTCACTCAATGGGGGACTCACATGGAGCCTTCTCCAGGAGTTCCTCTTCAGTAACTCCAGCAACGTGGGACGATACATTGCCCTAGAAATTCCCTTGAAGGCCCGTTCCAGCTCCACTCGGCTTCGCTGGTGGCAACCATCTGAGAATGGCCATTTCTACAGTCCTTGGGTAATTGACCAGGTAAGGAATTCTCTGGGTTGTGGGGTTTTTTTTATAATAAACTTAGACTGTTTTCAGTCTTAAAGTTTCCCTTTTGTTACCATACATCATTTCACTGGGTCAAGCAAATAGGCTTTGTATAAAGATATCCCAGAGTTACAGTAACCTAGCAAAATAATAGAGCACAATTTCTGTTTGCTGATCTTGTGTTTTTAGTGCACCATTCCATGCGGGGTACTGAATGCCCAGTATGAAGCTAGGAAAGTCTTTTATAGACTCTTTTTGGTAGAGCCTCAGGTTCACATTGCAGAAGGCCTTACCACGCAACATGCAAGTCTGAGCTCAAACTTCAAAAGCCTTCATTTAAAATCTATCCAAATATGGAACTGGCTTAGTAGAATGTAATAGAAAAAACTATAGACAAATGTCAGTCTATATCCATCTTCTAATTTTGAAAGCAAAATTTTCTTTCATATTTGGGATTTGCTTTTATAAAGATTATTATATTGCTTTGTATGACTTGGTATAAATCTCAAGAAACCCACTAAAGTGATTGTGCTCTAGGTAGTGTTATTGGACTATCCAAGTTCATCTTGCTTAAATATTTATGAATCTTTTTAAAAGGCATTCGTTCAGGTCCTTAGGAGAAACCCAGAAACCGAACTCCCAGACACATTTAATGATGTGGTTACAAAATTTTACTACCCATCCCTCCATTTAAAAATTAAAAAATCCTGATTTTTTCAGTCCTATATCTTCATTGACTATAGTTATGTTAGTTCAAAACAATCAGAATCTAAATTCAGAATAACAAATGAAAATTAATTCTACCTTGCTTGCTGTTGAATAGTAAAATGCTGATGTCTTACAATCAATAGCAAGCAGAAACTATTTTCCCAGTTCTACCAGGAGATGCAATCTGGTACAAGTGCACCAGCACTTTTTGTAGAGCTGAACAGGCAATAGGAAAAACGGCAGTATAATTACTTTGTTCCTACCAACATTTATTTTTGTGAGCAGTTTTACTCCATACAGCATGGAGTTCACCTCCCTGAACATTAAATTTGTATGGCTGAGCAATTCTCTTTAGGGCCCCTTTATAGTTAAAAGGTATTCCCCTTTCTCATAACCTAAACTCTTAACAAAGTGAATTTGTCTATTTTGGACCAATAGAATATATATGCATAGATCAGTAAATGTCTTCCTCCTCCAGGATCCTATGTCACATGTATGTTTGTGAAGACTTCTAGACAATTCCTTTCCTAATTTTTCAGATTCTTATTGGAGGAAACATCTCTGGCAATACAGTATTAGAAGATGATTTCACCACATTGGATAGTAGAAAGTGGCTGCTCCATCCTGGTGGAACAAAGATGCCAGTCTGTGGCTCTACTGGGGATGCTCTAGTGTTCATTGAGAAAGCTAGCACCCGCTATGTTGTCACCACTGACATCGTTGTCAACGAAGACTCTTTCTTGCAAATAGATTTTGCAGCATCCTGCTCTGTCACGGACTCCTGTTATGGTAATGACTTCTTAGCAATTCCTGGCCCCCCTCTCCTGTACAGGAAAGTTCACTTGTTTTCTAGCTCCATTATTCATCATAATGAGAACAGAGAAACAAAAGAAACCTGCATGTTTCTGTTAGGAGTTTTAGTATCAGTCTTTTTATTCTAGGTGTCTGAAACCTAAGATAAACTAAAGTGTATTATTCCCTCCAAGCACTTAAGTTGCCATTTAATTCATTTAAGACAAAGATTAGCAGCTGTCTTACTCAAATCCATATACCAGTATATGGTATCCACTGCTTGGGGTGATCTTGTAGTTGTGATAAGCAGCAGCTGGGTGTTCCCAGCCTGTTTCTTGCTTTGTGGTTTTGCATTTTCAGTGAAGTAAGTCTTAGCTCAGATCCCACTTGCACTTGTATAACTAAGAAATCATTTATATCAGCATACATCTGACATACACTGTCAGCATCAACTGCAAAAGCTCATATCATCCTTATGAAATAAACATGCATATATTTGTATGTATGTGTGTATGAATGTGTGCATAGATATATGCACATAGCATAATTACCTAGCTTCTTTTCTTTCTTTTTTTATGTGTATCGAGTGCAGAGCTTGCTTATATATGTGCATATGTATATACACATATAAACATGCTCTGCACTCAATGTACATCACATGGAAATTAAAAATAGGTTCATTATGTGAATTTTAAAATGCACAAGAAATAGGTCTTCCTAGCTTTTGAATACTTGTCTGTACACATTAAATTACGTTCTTTTAGTGCAGGGTTTTGGGGTATAGATTTTTTTTATTATTATTTTAGAAGAATACAACATGTCGCAGCATGTGGCATGTGTTAATTCACTGGGTTGCTGACTATTTCTCTAGAATTCTGCAAGAATCTGGAAAAAGATTTTGCATGAAGTTCCAGAAGTAGCTTTTCTGATTTTGCTATTCTGAAGCAAATGGAAGTAACAAATATTTTACTCACATGCTTAACCATATTTTTTTTCTTTTGGTATTAAAAAGACTGCAGCATCCTAAGATCACCTCCACTAAGTTTAAAAGTGTTTGGGCAGCTTAGCTACACACTGGCAAAAAAAGCAGATCTTTCTTATTTCGTTTCTTTGTCTACTACACCAACCATTATCTTAGCTTAGTATTAAATTAGGCAAGATGCTACCTAATCATGCTTCCAGTCATGGTAAGCAAAGCTTTTCATTTTATGTTGGAGATTTAACACTAAAAACTCACCCTTGTTTGTATCCACTTGTCCTTGTATTTCTATAGCACTGTCTTTTGTGTTTAGACATCAAGTAGGACTGATTGGGTGATTAAGGGTCATTCTCTGTGCATGACAGTAGAAGAAATGGGTCTATAGTAATCAAAAAAGATCACAGATTTATCATCCCCTGTCACTGCAACCACAGTGACACAGCCAGAATGCCTGGCAGCTGGAACATTTACTTCAAGTTACAGTTCTGTGCCTATTATTATTTACTTCTTAATGTCTGCATAAAAGTTTAACTTCGAGTATTTAATGAGCTAACTAACCTTTATTTTTCATAATAAACATTTATAAGCCATAAACATCAAAACAAAGAAACTGCTGATTTTTGCTGAGAAATGAATACATTAGTTTAATGTGGCTAGACTGTGTTTCAATAAAAACAAGCCCACTGACTAACAAACTCAATTTAAAATTGTTTATGCTGGATAATGAAATGAGCTGACTCAGAGGGGTGTGAAAGAGTGACTAAACCGTCTTGTGACAGACCCAAAAAGTTGGGAATGTTGCTCTGCCTTACACAACAATTACATCCAGCTGAGTCTCATCCTTCAGCCTGAAAAAAAACAAACAACCCAAACCATAAAACTTGCTGGCCATGATGCTGTCACATCACTTTCTTACACTCTGCAGCTACAGAAATTCACTTCACTTAATCCTGGAATCTTGACAGATGACTTTGTTCTTGCATCTGTGGTCCCTTGAGTTAGGTGGCAGGTGCAGAAGTGCACTGCAGCCTTCTCCTGAACTATACCTGCCCAGCAACATGTAACCTATCCACCAGCACTGCCACCAAAGGGGGAAGCTTTGTGTTTCTGGCACAAGGGGCAGAAAAGGTTTTTAAAAGTTTTGAATTGTTATTTTGTCAGTGTAGACTTGTGGCTAATGCTATCAGGAGTTACCAGTTTGTTGTAGACCTATGGATGCAAGTCTCAAAATTAAGTAACCAACTTTCTCTCCATCCTTAGCTATTGAACTGGAATATTCAGTGGACCTTGGGCTGAACTGGCACCCGATTTTGAGAGACTGTCTTCCCACTAATGTGGAATGCAACAAGTACCATCTCCAGAGGATTCTCATTTCAGACACTTTCAACAAGTGGACCCGGGTTACTTTGCCTCTGCCTCCCTATACTAGGTATCTCCCTCTGGCTTTCTGCAGAATAAACCTCAATGCATAACTATGTATTGAGGCACGATACATTACAGTGTTAAAATAATTGTACCTTGCCATTTTTGTTTAATCCATGTATATAGCAACAAATAAGTAAATGAAGCCCCATCTTGCTTTGCACAAGAATTGCAAAGCTACTATGTGCACTTATTTTTCTTAGTTATTTAAAGGTAGGAAATTCTTGTCCATCTTGTACTAGGGAGAGATAGGGGGAACTTTTTAAAGAATCTTATGCCTCGCTAAATTCTGGTTGTTTTGGTGGATCATCTGAATCCTCACAGCACTCTAGGCTTGCTGTTGTTGGTTATGAGCTCATCTTTTAAATGTAGCACTTGTCAGGCTTCTTGTTTTCCTGTGCATTCGTGGTATCCTTTGTGTCTCTCTCTCAACTTTGATGATCTTGTCATTGTTTTTAAACATGCCCATTTTCACCTTCTCTTCCTTTTCCTACATTGTTTTGTCTTTGAGGGAAGAGAAATTGTGGGATTTGTTGGGAGGCCGTAATTAAAGGAGCTATTTGGGACCGACAGGGCTAATGGGAGTGCTGTCATAGTATTCCCTCCAATGCCCCGAAAACATCCTTCCAGTTCACATCCTTCTTTTTTGTCCTGTTTTGCAGTGATAGCTGTGACTGTCCCCTGCACACTCATACCTGATAAAGCTAGCGTAGAGCTAGCCCAGAGTAAAGTCTTGCAAGCACAGGTAGCATGGACCTCAGACTCAGCACAACTTGTGTCTCCAGCTTTGCTCCTGTTGCTGAACCCAACCTCCTCATGTAGGCATAGGCTGAGCTAACTGCAGTCACAGAAGTACAACAGTGCAGACAGGGCCTGTGCTGGTTTGATAAAGTTATTACAAAAGATGCCAAATAATGCACATACAAGTGCATACGAAGACCTTTATTATTTAGCAGTTGTACCAAGAGTGCCTATACACATTTTGAAGCTAGTAGTGAAAAATTCCATGTTCTTTTATGAATCATTTGGGGCATCTAGACTCTTCCCTGTCTTCAGTGCACTGCTTCACGCCAAAAAGTAGTACTTTTTCAGGACTTGTTCCTTGCATTGATCTCTTCTGCTTCACTACATATTGTCTGTAAAATCCATTACCTCAATAGTTCTTGTATAAAGTCTGTAAATTTCTGTTCAGGAGGGACTTTCTGGGGTGGAGTAGGGTAAATCAGAACTGGGGTTGATGTTCCAGGTCAATTGAATTTGGACCTGAAAGGAACCTACCACCTGAGAAAAACTCGGGTTTATTCAAAACTTTGAGACTGAAAAGCTTTTCGAGAAGCATATTTCAAAAGAATTCTGATGCCTTACTGGGGCAAAGACTGCTCTTCTGTCCCATTCAGTAACTATACCTGTAGGCTCAAATAATATCTTTTCCCAAACATACTAAGATTGCATGAGAGAGGTTATCACAACCTTACCTCACAATCAAGGGAGAGGTTAAGCTTTAGAATAAGGAATAGTGCAGCTAATAGGCCCTTTAGTTGTGATATAATTTTTATGCTGCTCTATTAATTCAAGCAATGTAATAGCAGGTGGGTGTCTCCAGTTGTTTGTGTGTGTATGTTCTAGGGACATGAAGGCTACATAGTCAATAGCTTGGCCTGGTGCACAGCACCCATACTTTTGTAGCCTCGTAGGACTTGTGTACCCCAGAGTGCTATCTAGCCTCTGGCCTGTAGAAGCCAATGAACACTTAGTTTTAACTTCAGCTCAGAGCTGACTTTCAAATGTAAATGCAAATAGAAAGCTTCTCCCAAGAGCATCATCCCCATAAATTGTTAGTGAAGCACCAAACCTAAAGCAGACAGTGTAACATATAGATGCTTGTCTTTATTCTTAAAGGACTTCCTCACAATTTTTCCATTTCTTTTAAAAATATTATTTGTTGAGCAGCTAGACAGCACAGAAATAGATTTCTCTTTGGATAAACATTATTCATTCACCTCATATAACATATTTGTAAAGATATAATTCATGGGATAACACTGACCTTACCATAAAGGGTTTATTTTCACACTGAATAAATTTTGGGGATTTTGCTGTTTATTTGTTTTGGTGTTTACAATAATTGTGATTTCTCTTTTGAGTTTGAAAAGAAACCGGACTACATGAAGTTCAATGCTGCCATCTAGTGCTGTACGGCAAAACATGGACTAGCTTGGATTTGAAATGGTATTTGATAAGTTACAGAAGTTCATCTGCTTGCAGCTATTCAAATACGGGTGTCTAATACAGCGTGAGCAGAATAGCTGTTTGGTGTCCCCTGACTGTTTTGGCTAGGTTTTCATCATATATCTTAGCTAGAAATATTACCTTTCTGTTTGTCTTTCTCTCCCAAAGGTCTCAAGCAACTCGTTTCCGCTGGCACCAGCCTGCTCCTTTCGATAAGCAGCAAACATGGGCAATCGATAATGTCTACATTGGGGATGGCTGCATAGACATGTGCAGTGGCCATGGGAAGTGCACACAAGACAACTGTGTGTAAGTGCCATTTCTTGTCCTGCCCTGGTGCTGTAGCATTTCACTCTGTCATTTTAATGAATTTGTGGGAAAGACTTTGATATTATTTCTAAAAGGAAGGTGGATTTTGCTGCTAAAACTGAGAATGGCACTTGGGAATAGAAATAACTAGAGAAAGCATAAGTGCAGGCGTTGGCTCTGACAGACCTCTGTCTGTTCACATGTGACACTGTGAGTCCTTTCCTCAGCAGCAATGCACTGCCTCTGCTGTTGCCCATGCTGCATCTTGGCTCCCCTCCCACCAGGTAGGGAGAGAGGACCCCTTGAGTTTGCACAGCCCTCTAAGGACGTACAGTCCTGGAGCTTCCTGGAATATGTCATCTTTATTCCTGAGGGGTTTCACTCCATGTCTCCATGCTCTCATTCTAGCTCTGGATGCAGAGGACCTGTGAAGGAGGTGGGACGTGTTCACTAAGTAGAATATATGCCAGTTCTTCATAAGGCCAGATTTTGCCTTTGAATTGTTGTTGGCTTGATGGCCTGATACCTCTGCTCCATGGTAGGGTTTGACTGGCTTGATCCTCAAGCTGTCTGTATAACAGCCCACACAGAACCCTGCAAAGCTAACAATCACCACATCTCCTCAGATTTGTCTGTCTGGTAACAGAGAAATACCTTCCAGATGGATGTATTGATTTTTTCCAGCCACAAATGGCATCAGAAATGGGAGAACAGTTGTATAATCGTGCTTTGACTGTGTTTGTTAGAAATATATTCCGCTGTGGAATAGACATATTACTGTGTTGTCCTCCATCCTGAGAGCACTGAAATACCACGGTATGATCTCCCTGGTGAAATCTGCATAGCAGCAGAACACATTTCTGTGCTATTATCCAATCTTTGACACATTATAAGAAGGTTTTTCAGAGGAGAAAAAAAAGGAGGGACTAGATAAAGAAGCAACAGAAATGTACCCATCCCCTAAAATTTTACAGTAAATTACTTAAAATTTTACATTAGCAGGACATTCTTATACTTGGCACATTCTCTTAGGTTTACCTAGCCCAGTACAATGTACTTTCCTGATTTTTCTCTGTGCTGGACTGTACTCTATTAGCAGCTTGAAAAATACATGATCCTAGTCTTTCTAAAGTAATTTTTGTTCCATATTAACTACAAAAAGTGGCAGATGTTTGAAGCCCCATTTACCAGTTGTGCACTAGTAAATGATGCAGATAGACTCTACATGGAACGTCAGCTTGATGTGGAATAACATGGCACTGATTAAACCTCCGTGCACAGCCTTTGACAGCTGAATTTTGCATTTGTTTTCCTCTGCAGCTGTGATGAGCACTGGGGTGGGCTGTACTGTGACGAGCCAGAGACCCCCCTTCCGACACAACTGAAAGATAACTTCAATCGCTCGCCATCGAACCAGAACTGGCTGACAGTGAATGGGGGCAAACTGAGCACAGTCTGCGGGGCGGTAGCCTCTGGGATGGCTCTTCACTTCAGCGGGGTGTGTGTTCAGCACAGGGGCCAGTTCACTCCATTTGACAGTATAAATGGGATGCATTTAAAAAGTTAAATAAATAGCAATGTGTTAAAAATTATCATCATAACACATTACAAATGTAGCAAGTAAAAAAGAAGTACATCCTCTGCCTAATTAAAAATTAAAGTCTGACAGGTCCTACAGATTAGGGCCAGGAAAGCAGATACCATGTTTCTGGCTATGCTGTAGCTAGGAAAATGAGATATAGCATGTGTGTTGCCTGAAAGGAGCTGTGGAGAGGCTTTTGGAGGTGGAACCAACAGATTAAAGCACAGTCCAAGTATGTAGACATTCAATTCCACTCACTCATAATAACCTCCTCATAGCACTCACAGCTTCCAAGACCCGAGTTTGGTGCAGCTCCTAATCAGACCACAGAGGTAAATTAATAACTAGGTATTTGTATGTGTATAACTTGCACTTGGTCCTTGAAAATACATCCATGTGCAGCCTCATCCTTCAGACATTTCACTGTTGGATGTTTTCAGAGTAAGCTCAGAGTAAAATTTCTTGGTTTAACTACATACATAGCCATATAACCCAGACTGATGATTAATTACAGTTTGGTTAGAGATAACCTTGGGATTATAAAAATGACAAAACAGTATTTTAGAAATATGTAAAACTTGCTTGTAAATCTTGTTCATGCAAATCTATAGCAAGGTTCAAACTGATTCAAATTTTCTAGACTAAATGAACAGAAGCATTACATTTCCACTTCCTTCCTGTAGGACTAAGTAGGTACCACTAACTAATAGGCTAAGCAATATGAAATATATAAGGGATTGTGGGAAGACACACATATTAAAAAGGCAGTGCCATTTGATGGTTTGCATAAATTGAGCCATTAGAACATAATCAGTGATTCATTAATTCTGCCTGGAAAACCTTGTGTCTTACACCAGAGGCAGGGATTTTTGTAACTCTTGTATTCAGGAGAAAGGTGAATACAATTCTTGACACTGAATGTTGTAAAGCTGTAGGTACAAGTAGCGACATGTATGAATATACAATAGGAATTCTTAAGATGTTCTCAAGGAAGAACCTTTATTGTTCTGTTGTGGCTTTACCTTTGTTATAATTAGTATAATTTTCTATAATTTTGAACGTTTCACAACTTGAAGTTATATTACTAGTGACTGCATAATCTAACACTTTTTATGTTCATAAGTTTTGCCAGCCAACATATTTTTTCATTGCTTTTAAGGGGTGCAGCCGTATGTTAGTTACAGTGGACTTGAACCTCACCAGTGCAGAATTCATCCAGTTTTATTTCATGTATGGATGTCTGATAACTCCGAATAGCCGTAACCAAGGAGTGCTGCTGGAGTATTCTGTGAATGGTGGAATCACCTGGAGCCTTTTAATGGAAATTTTCTATGACCAGTTCAGCAAGCCAGGGTTTGTAGATTCATTCTTCTGCCTATATAATTTCCTGTGCTAAAGTAAGGTGGTCTTGAATGTTCCATAAGAACCTGTGGGACTGTTACTGCTGTGGTTTGGATGTCAGATCTTTAAGAGTTCAGCCTGTCCAGTCCTGCAAGCATTTATGAATGGCCTTAGCACATGTGCTTGAGGATCAGTGTTTGTGCAGCTGCTAGGCCAGAAATACAAGGGTAGTGAGGAGTCTGTAGCATGCTGGTAGACTTGTAAATGGTTGCAGGAAGACAGATTAGTAGCTACTGTAATGATGTTCATCCCATTCATCTGCAATCTAGTTTCTTACTGACAAAAGCAGAAAGTCATTGCTTGCACTGGTTAGAAAATGGTGTGGAGAGGAAAAACTGAATTTCTGCAGATATCTGTCAGAAGGATGAATAGCCTCAAGACCTATTTTCAGCCCTACTTGTGAGATTTAGGTTATGCATAGGTGTGGGTGGACCTTTTCATCACGAACTAATTTAAAAGACTCATAGAAAATGGGGTTGGGAGGGACCTATCGTTTGTTACTTCATTTGAGCACACTGAGAAATCACTAGCACTTTAATTGGACAAGAGATTTAAGTGTACTATCATCTACTGTTGTAATGGAAATAAGAAAACTGTACTGGAACATTGCTATCTGCCAAATGGCTCCATGTTGAAAGTAGTAATATCATTTTTACTTCAACATTCTCCCTCTTAACACTTCCTTAATTAGGACTTTATGGTCATTACCCTGCTAGCCTAGACTAGATTTTGGTCCATAAGCACAGCTGGAGCATATGAGGTTGCTCAAAACATGCCACAGTCTGGCTGCTGGGCCTCCCCACCTCACACTGAGCCCCTGTCCCAGGGATGACAATGGGAGTGATCAGAACGGTTTTTGTTTCATCAGTCTCCCATAGGGGAACATATGGTAGATCACCTGGTCTTTTCCTTCTTTCCCAACATCCATATACTCTAAGAAACAACGAGAGTGGACCTGGTCATAACACCCAGCACAGAGCACTGAGAAGCGTCCTCTTCCTGTGGTTTTCCTACAACTGATTTCCACTTTTTATTTCAGCTTTGTGAACATCCTTCTTCCCTATGATGCCAAAACCATTGGGACACGTTTCCGCTGGTGGCAGCCTAAACATGATGGCCTGGACCAGAATGACTGGGCTATCGACAATGTGTTGATCTCTGGCTCAGCTGACCAGAGGACAGTGATGCTCGACACCTTCAGCAGTGCTCCCCTGCCACAGCATGAGCGCACCCCTGCCGATGCAGGGCCCCCAGGGAGGATTGCCTTCGACATGTTCATGGAAGACAAAACTACAGGTAAAGGTTTCACATAGATCTGAATTAAAGAGCAAGAAGTCAGAGCAGTGATTTCCAAATCTTGTTGAGCTTCTGAATCTTTGTCTCACTGTGGCAGATATCACAGACAATCCCAGCACTGTAGGGGTCTTGTCTGTTGGTTTTAGTTCACAAAATCTGAAATTAGAAGATGTAATGTATCTTTCTTTTTTTACTGCATGAATTTTCTTGGAAGATTAATTTCTCTTCAAAGAAAGAAAGAAAAAAGAATTTAAAAGTGCCAGGTTATTCTAGGCAGATTTATTACCCTGCGTATCTGTTCCCTATTTCCTGACTTTTTAAAAACATTCTTTAGGGAAGTTAAATTACATTTTACAAACAAATTTTGTAGAGGTTGTATTTCTGGATGTTTACAAGCCTTAACAGCTGATACTGCTGGAGTACCCTTTCTGCATATATGTAGGCAAGACCCATTAAAAAGTTATCCCATAATGTCCAGTGCAACAGAAGTGTATCTTTTGAGTAAGTCTCAGATATTTACTTCTTGAACATTAAAAAATAATGCTATAATGCTTATGTAATAGAGTAGTGAGAGGTGCTTTGAGCAATAAATGTGATAAATGTAATAAATATGTGCATGGGAAAGATGGAGTACTGATATTCTCAGGAGCAATACTAAAGAGTTCTCATGTAGGCTGAAAAATAAAGCCATGAATCACCTTTAGTGGTTAACACCACTCCCTATTTTCTTTGATTTAGATTGTCATTGTATATTACTTTCATTGCCATTTATTTTCAAGTGAACGAACACTGGTTATTCCATGATGATTGCTCGATTGAGAGGTTTTGTGATTCTCCTGATGGTGTCATGATCTGCGGGAGCCATGATGGCAGAGAGGTCTATGCAGTCACCCATGACCTGACTCCTACAGAAGGCTGGATTATGCAGTTCAAGGTAAAACTTCTTTCTTCAACATAATTATTCAAAACCATATTTTTCTCCAGGTCTAAACAGATTTTTCAGGAGGTAGGATGAGGTATAGGCCTAGACATGAGCCATTCTGTGCAGGGAAAAGTGTTGTTATTAGGCCATCCTCATCTTTCTCACCTACCCCATGTTGGTCAGCTTTAATACTGTTATGTTTAAGGCTGTTCTCAGAGGTGACACACTCTTCTCTCCAGCCCATCGGTTGTATGGACATCGTGTCATATGGATATTACCCCTATATAAGGTGTCCATTTTGTACAGCTGCTTAAAGAGGGAAAAGCCATTCCAAAGTAGTCCACACTTCTTCTGTGTTGTCATGCATTCACATCAAACCTGCACTCAAACTGCCCTTCACACACCCCTTTACCTAAATTAGAGAAATAACCCAATAGTATATGGTAGTTGTAAGAGCCCTTTGCACATCTCTCCCATAAAGACAGTCCAGCTAACCTAACTGAGCTGGGTGGCCTCCTTTGAAATATTAAAATCTTAGGTTGTGTGAGATTAACTTTATTAATTATGGGGTACCAGGGTATAAGGCACTGGTGTCAAAACTTAGAAATCCAGAAATGTGAACTAACTAGAAGAAAATGAAACTCAGAACATGGTCCCTGTTTTCAGTCTTGGGAATACCAATGAGATCTGTGAATGACTGGTACCATACAAATACTGTTACTGCCATCATTTCAAGCAAAATTCTGCAGTCAGTTTTCAGGTTCACTTTTTTTAAAACTCTACCTACCACCACAATTAATTCTCATTTACTTATGCTCTCTTATTTATTAGGTTTCTGTTGGGTGTAAAACTTCAGAAAAACTTGCACAAAATCAGGTCCATGTGCAGTATTCCACTGACTTTGGCGTTAGCTGGAGCTACTTAGTACCTCAGTGTTTACCAGCTGACCCAAAATGTTCTGGGAGCGTTTCGCAGCCATCTGTCTTCTTTCCCACAAAAGGATGGAAACGAGTAACCTACTCACTGCCTGAAAACCTTGTGGGCAAGTAAGTACGAATGTACTATTCATTTTGTCCTGCATTCGGTACCTTCTGAAAAACACAACAGGGGATACATCTGCCTATTCTTTTCCTTTCAAGGAAAGTACAGACAGCAGCATTCATGTTCATTAAGTATGCTGCATAATTTTATTTCCCATCAATCAAGATTGACCATGACTCTTGGTCTGAACAACCAACAAGTTATCCTTCTCTGCAATCTGCTCCAATACAGCATGTTCTGCTCTGTTCAGACAGCCATGGTCAATTAGAGAGTAGATTTATGGCCTTACTGAGTGGAAAAATTACCTTTATTATCTGCAGTAGTCCGCGCCTATGCAAACCTTTTATCTTTCACTGCAAAATTAAAATCTCTTATATTCTTTGAGGAATCTGCTCAGGAAGTATAACCAAAATTGAAATTCTCTTTCAAGAAGACAGAATAGCTTTTTCTAGCTTCAGCAGTATCTGGAATCCATCCATATATCGTAGCTAGTACATGTGAAAGAAGAAGATAGGGATATGTACAAAACCAATTTAAACAGATACTGCCAGATATTACCTGTGGAAGCTGGGAGGACAGTACAGTCATAAGTATATTGTGTTTCACACACTTTTTTTCAACTGAGAAAAGTTGTTTTATACATGTGTCATGTTTCTTCATTCCTTTATATCTAGTCCAGTGAGGTTTCGGTTCTACCAGAAATACTCAGATGTGCAGTGGGCCATCGATAATTTCTATCTGGGTCCTGGTTGTCTGGAAAACTGTAGAGGTCATGGAGACTGCCTGAACGAACAATGCATCTGTGATCCTGGATATTCGGGTCCAAACTGCTATCTGACCCAAACACTGAAGGTAATTTTACTGAATGTTTTAAAGAGTGATTTTTGCCATGTGTTTGGCTGAGAAAGAGAGAAGAGATGGATTCCACTGGAAATTTAGTTGTGATTCCTGTCATCCTGAAGATACTCAAATCCATTGTCAGCCCTTTTGTTATTTTTCACAAAACTGTTACTGCAGTATCCAAAAATGGGTTTGTTCTTTTGCAAACAAAACTGCCTGAAAAAGATGTGGTAACATTCACTGTTCATCCTTTGATCATCATTATATGATCTACGTCACCCTTGCACATATGAATATATTTGATCAAGACCTGTAGAAAGATTGTCTTTATCAGGCAAGAGCTTACTGAAGTAAGAAATACAAGAAAAAGACATAAAATCACTGTGCAGGGGAATCTCTGCTCTGGTGCCTGCAGCACTTTCCCTCCCTCCTTCTTCACTGACCTCCGTGTCTGCAGAGTTGTTTCACTTACATATTCTCATGCCTTTCTCTGTCTGCAGATGCTGTTGTGCAACAGGTTTTTTTTTCCTCTTCTTAAACACATTATCGCAGAGGTGCTACCACCACCGCTGATGGGCTTGGCCTTGTCCAGCATCAGGCTCATCTTGGAGCCAGCTGGCATTGGCCAGCTTCCATAGTGGAAGGTTCTAGTGCCTTCTCACGAAGGCCACCTCTACAGAACCCCCACTACCAAAACCTTGCTTCTCAGAACAAATGCATCCATTCATTTGCACATGCAAATTTTAGTGTTGTACTTAACATATTTTCCCTACCCTAACGTATTTTCACATTGAGCCAATTCAGTTCAAGTGACTAAATGTTCAGCCAAAGGTGGTGTATCATGTCTGACTGAGCTGGAGATAATTTTCCCCATAGCAGCCCTCCCAGTGCTGTGCTTTGCATGGAGAGCTGGAAAGGTGCTCATAACACATCCATGCCATTACTGCTGGGCAGGGCTCACACAGCACCAAGGCTGTTTTCCAATATTTCCCCTGCGGTGGGAGGGGGTGGACAAGATCTTGGGAACGGGCACAACTGGGACAGCTGACCTAAACTCATCAAAGGGATATTCCATACCATATGACATCAGCTGAACTATAAAAGCTAGGAAAAGGCGGCGGGGCAGGGGGGCATCAGCTTGTCCTCTGGAGCAACCACTACATGTTTGGTGCAGTGCTTCCTCAAAAGGGCCAGACATTGCCTGCTGATGGGAAGTAGAGAATAAAACTTTGTTTTCTTTTGCTTCCGTGAGTGGCATTGTTTTGCTTCTTCATTAAATTGCTTTTGTCTTAGCCCACGAGTTTCATCTTATTTTTCTTCCCTCTGGTTCAGCTGAGAGGAGGGGGGAGGAAATGACAGAAGAGCTTGGTAGGCACCTGGCATCCAGCCAAGGTGAAACCACCACAAGTGGCTATGTCACCTTGAAAAAAAATGTGTAGTGTTCATGAGCACTTCAAACACGTTTAGGTCAGTTCTAGCTGATCTAGTTTATCAGAAAGGCTTAATATCATAATTACCTCTACTTTATGTTAAACAACTTACTTTCAGACTTTCCTGAAAGAGCGCTTTGACAATGAAGAAATTAAACCAGATTTATGGATGTCTTTAGAAGGCGGAAATACCTGTACCGAGTGTGGGATTCTTGCAGAAGACACAACTTTGTATTTTGGAGGTGCAACTGTGAGGCAGGCTGTCACTCAAGATCTGGACCTGCGGGGAGCCAAGTAGGTCATGTTTCCATGTCATTTTAATGGGGAACTCTGGGATACTCAGAATCATTTCTCTTGACTATATGGCTTTAATGAAGCCACGCTCTCTCACTTCTGTAATTCAGCAAGAATCACACAAGCCTTCAGGAAAGAAGGGGCCTCAGGGAGTCTCTAGTCCAACCTCAAGCTCAAAGTCAGGTCAACACTGAAGTCAGACTGGGTTCCACAGGGCTTTGTCTCACTGAGTCTTAAAAAACCTCCAAGGACAGGGATCCCACAGTCTCTCTGGACATCTTGTTTCAGTGTTGAGTTATACTCGTGTGATTTATTTTTTTTCCCACTGTTACATCCAGTTGGAACCTCCCTTTTTTTGATGTATGACCACTGTCTCCCAGTCCCAGCCCTCCTCTCCAGGCTGAACCAGACCTGGTCCCAGCCTCTCATCCCAGGGCACGTGTTTCAGTCCCAACCATCTCAGTGTCCTCCACTGACTTTGCCTCAGTTTATGAACTTCTTTTATGTCCATTGATACAAGGGCACCTTGTTAACGCATATTGAGCTCCCTTTCCACCAGAATTTCCAGGGAACTGTTAGCAAAGCCTCTCCTAGGCAGTCAGTCCCCAGCTAGTACCATTGCAAGGGGTTTGACCCTCCCAGGGGCAGGAGTTTGCTGAATTTCAGGAGGTTCTCGTGAGAATTACTAGGCAATGTTTTTGGAAGCCTTTGTTCTACTTGTACACTGATGTTATGTGCTTAAAAATGATGTCATTTTGAACATTTTCAGCACATCTGCTAACAGAAAGCAAACTTCTCTGTGCAGATCTTTAACAGATGTAAACTTACACATTTACCCTTAGGTTTCTACAGTACTGGGGGAGAATTGGGAGTGAAAACAACATGACAACATGCCACAGACCAACTTGCAGAAAGGAGGGAGTGCTGTTGGATTATTCCATTGATGGAGGCAAGTGCATCCTATAGTTTCAGCTAAGTTACAGCCTTGTTCTGTATTCAGACACCATGAATATCTGAGAAGTTGTCAGAGATCCAAAATAAGATAATTTTTAATTGTAAAGTTATTTATGTCTTTGTAATGTTTTTTTCCAGTCTAAAATTTCCATCTATTGCTCTGGAGTTTTCCATAATCCTCCTGCCTGATTTCAGTAATCAGTAGCTTCCAGCCAATTTGATTCCTTTATGCAATTACAAAATTACTTTTGCAATGAGTAACAGTTGCCAACTACCCTTAGAAGTTAAGATTTGTCCATCAGAAGACCATAGGTATTATTTTTTATTTTTATTTTATTTATTTTATTTTTTACTTTGATCTCTTAGAAGATTCTACCCTATGCTTGATTTTACTACTAAACCTGTATCTTTTCATTCTAGGGATATCCTGGACTTTGCTTCATGAGATGGATTACCAAAAATACATCTCAGTCAGGCATGACTACATCCTTCTCCCCGAACACGCTCTGACCAATACAACTCGCTTGCGCTGGTGGCAGCCTTTTACCATTAGCAACGGGATTGTGGTTTCAGGTCCCGACCGGGCGCAGTGGGCGCTGGATAACATCCTGATTGGAGGAGCAGAGATCAACCCCAGCCAGCTGGTAGATACGTTTGATGATGGTAAGACAGGCTGTGACAGCTAATCTGTTGTCTGGTATTACCATATCTAGGATAAACCCTGTGAGCTTGCAAGCACACTTTTTTTTTTAATTCTGCAATTTTTTTTATTTTGTAGACTAATGCTGCTTATATGCTGTTCTTATGCTACTAATAGGGGTGTCTAAATATAGATATATATGTACATTCAGATATGTATGTGTACATATATATGTATATACCTGTAAGAAAGGCAAAAAAAAAATATTTCAGTCCAACTCATTTCATTTAAATTCCTGGTAGTAAAGTTTTAATTGCTCATCTTTTTAAAAAGTTATTATTTAATAATCTTAATTACCTCTCTGGACCTGATGTTTTTATTATGTCTTTTAGTAGCTTACTTACTGTGTGTCAGGACAGATAGGATAAATTTAGTGCTTATATCACTACAGTACTGTATCTAGTGATTCTGTGGATTCACTACTAAGCCTTGATGTTTACCAAGACAATGCAGTAATTGTATTTAACTCATCTCAATAGAAGGTACCTCTCATGAAGAAAACTGGAGTTTTTACCCTAATGCAGTCAGGACTGCAGGGTTCTGTGGAAATCCATCATTCCATCTCTACTGGCCAAATAAGAAAAAGGACAAAACACACAACATCCTGTCCTCCAGGGAGCTCATTATACAGCCAGGATACATGATGCAGTTTAAAGTAAGAAATGTTCTCTCTCTCTCCAAAGTAAAGTATGCAATAAAAAAACATCTCGTGTGTCTCCAGAAATTATTCTTCTTCCATCTAGGATGCCCACTTGGATGAATAATTAATAATGACTTTGTATTAGAATTTAAAGGAAATTCTGAAGTGTAAGTAATAGGAACCAGAAAGGTTGCATGAAGGTTAAATGTCAAATTATTCTGACTCTCTGTATGCTTTGGGAGTTACTCAGAGGGAAGTCTAATCCCTTTTTCTTGAAATTACTGGATCATCAAATACAGTAGGAATTATTTTCTGAGGTGAGAATACACAGCATGCAGAATATGTTATTTCCCCTAACTCACCAACAAGCAGAAAAGGCAAGGTGGAGGCAGGCTGGAGAACAGTGAATGGCAGATGGAAAATGCAAAAGTGTTCAAGTAGAAGTACCCTTTCTACTTACTTGTATCATGGCAAATGACCTGAATAATCAGAGAAACATTTCTGAATGTTTTACTTTCTTTTAAGGTAGAATTCTGCACAGGGCCAAAAGCAACATGTAGTTTTTGTTCAGAAGTGTTCTTGGCCCTTCCCCAAGCACCATGTCTTAAATAAGCCAGGAACTAATATGAAAGCAGGGTTATCACAATAGTCATCCATTTTCTTGTTATGTTCTTTTTTTTTCTTGCCCTGCTTGAAATTGTCAAGACAAGACAATTCCATAATTTTCCATCTTCCACGAATTAATATTTTCACCTTTTCTCAACATTATTGCCTATTTTATATTGACTATCTAATATAATCCCATAAGCACTGCTTCCCCCACTCACACAGCATGCCACCCTCAAAGAAATTATATAAAAGGGTGGTCTGGCATACTTTTTACTATTGAATGCCAAGACCTCCCCAAGCTGCTTATTTTACCCAGCCTATGATCTTTTTTTTCTCTATTTTAAGGCCAATATTATAATAACGCATCAGCATTTAATAGTTCATATTACTAAACTTTAATTGCAAAGTTTTTCTCTCCTGTGTCTCCCCTCCCTTTTCTTCACCAGTCACAGCAGATTTTATCTCTAAACTAGGAACTCAGCCCTAATGCATGGCTGACAATTGGTTTTGAAGTTCTTAAAATTTAGCTTTCTGTTGTCTATTCAGTACTGTACATTGGGTACCACAATCTTTGCACTCTAATGTGACACAAATATGTTTATTTAAATATTCAGAATAATTCTGTTCTTAAATTAGATTTACTTGAAATTTATATCCCCATGTTTATCATTATGAATTATCAATTTCATGGGTTATTAGTACATAGTAAGGTACTTCACTTTCTGAAATTCAAGGAGTTATCACATCTTTTGTTTCAGAAACCTGTGTTCAGAAACAATGTTTGTTTAGATATTTAATTTGAACTTTAGGAACGTAGTGTTAGGTTTCTGTTTGAAAATAACAGTAGCAATGAAGTAAAATTCATTAAGTAAAAGCAGTATCTGAAGTACTGTCTTTTGTTTTCCATCTACTTTTGATGGGCTTTGTCCAAGATCTAAGTTGGCAGTCTCTTTTATACACCACATAAAGACACAAAAGGAGAACAAGACTTCGTTGTATATCACATTAAATATCTATCTGATGTTACAGCAGACAATTTTATTTGTGCTATAGATTGTGGTTGGCTGTGAGGCATCTTCTTGTGGGGACCTCCACTCTGTGATGCTGGAGTATACGAAGGATGCCAGGTAAATGACAGCAGAATACACAGATCTAAACAACAACAACAAAAAAGATAGTATGATATTAAAAACCTAGAGAGCTTTTATTTATTAAAGCAATTACTTTGCTATTCATCTTGTAACAGAATGTGAACAAAGCCTGTGTGCAAGCACTGGGATTTGTCTACATAACTCCTGTAAATTCTCTTCATAATTTATCCCAGATGTTGACAGATTCATGGCATTGAGCTTGCAGTTACAGTCATGAGCATGCTCCTGTTAAAAATGTGCTCACAGAAAACCACATTCACAGGAAACCGCTGTTTTAGTATGATACAAGACTATATATTTAGGACCAAGCTGTAATGAAGTGGGAGTTACGTAACTCTAAATTGGTCTTCAACTAGCAAACAATAACGCTCTCTCCTGCCCTGTAGTATAGCAGTGCATTATAATTTGTAAAAGCAAAGGTATATTCTTTGCTCAAATGACTGTGGGTAAATGTGGAGCAAATTCTGCTGGGACTCTTCTGAACACTGTAAGAGAGAGACTAAGGATCAGACCCCTAAGTAAATTCTGTCATGCCAGCCAAGGGAGGTCTGGGCTGGACTCTGCAGTGTGTACCACCACCAAGGGTTTCAAGCACTCAAACCTGGTGCTGTAAAGTTCTCCCTGGCTGCACCAGTGCTTCAGTCTCTCACCTCTTGTCCATTTGTGGCTACAGAGCATGGAAACTATTGTTGACCATCTCTTGAGTTTGTTTAGTAAGACAGGTAGTGCCATGACCCTTAGAAATTACTTGTTTCCCTTTCATTAATCTTTCAGTTATTCTAAAATTGTTTTGTTTTGTTTTGTTTTGTTTGGATTTTTTGTTGTTGTTGGTTTCTGTTTGTTTGCTTGTTTCCTACAGGACAGACTCATGGCAGCTTGTCCAGACACACTGTCTTCCTTCTTCATCTAATAGCATTGGCTGCTCCCCATTTCAATTCCATGAAGCTACCATCTATAACTCTGTCAACAGCTCCACGTGGAGAAGAATAACTATCCAGCTGCCTGATCATGTCTCATCCAGGTAGGTTACTGAAAGGTCAGCTCACTGTGGACCTATAAAATGTCATCTGTATTGCTGGCACTGTTCACTTGGAATAACTGGTGAATTGAAAATGCTTTATTGCTGGATTTAGATCTGATACATAATTAATATTTTCCAGGAAGCTTTTTGTTAATAGAAGTGGCTACTGTCAATGATGAGGTCACAGTCCCTGCATATGCCATTTTTCATTACATCTGCTGCTGGTGTATTTGAACATCACTGTAAAGATGTGTTTAATTGCTAGATATCATGATACAGTGTTTGGATTTTGATATTTGCAGTGCAACTCAGTTCAGGTGGATCCAGAAGGGACAAGAACTAGAGAAACAAAGCTGGGCAATCGACCACGTGTACATTGGGGAAGCGTGCCCTAAGCTCTGCAGTGGCCATGGATATTGCACAACTGGAGCTATTTGCATTTGCGATGAAGGATACCAAGGTTTCATTTCTTCAATTTCTTATACATCTGCTACAGTCTAATCTAGCTCAAAATGAAACAAAAAAACAGAGTGACGTATCATGTCTATATTCATCACTGGAATACTTGAGTAACAAAATCTAAATTAATAATTTGACAGAGCTGCAAATAACAGTTCTCCCCCCCCTTTACCCTTTCTGGATTGAACCAGTAGCCTCTCCTGTCTAGCACAGTATTTAAGGGCCATTCAGCCTTCATTGAGAGCAGAACATGGCTACCCGCTTACCCAGAAATGGCTTTCACCCCTGTACTCCTTCCAGGGGTGCACCCACTCACAAGGGATATGGGAGTGGATGCACCCTTGGAATCCAGCTGTTGGTGACTGACACCTGTAAGGGACTCAGTGCTGTGCCCCATCAGGACAGTGTTCTGCTCTAATCCCTCAAAGCAGCTAAGCACACGCCTAATGGTACCTGAGTGCCCTCATTAAATTAGAAGTGCTTTGTGGGAGTGGAGCCAGTGTTTAATGCCTTACAGGAGAGAGTCTCATAACTTTGTAAGATCAGATCCCTTCCCTGTTTTAGACGCATTTCCCTTCAACGGGCAATTTGTGGTTTCTCATATTGGCACCAATGCAAAATAGAAGAAAAGGTATTGCAATTCTTGAAGTTATACTGCTGTAAAAAAAAAAAACCACCAAAACCCAAAAAACCTCACAGCCTCAATTTTCTAAAAATGAAGGCTGTACAGCAATGTGCACATTAGTAATGGATCTGCTGAAATGTACTCAGTCTGCAGTCACACTGTATATTGGGCCACATCCTTGAATGGAATTACAATGACCTGTAACTCTATTTTCTTAATTCTTCTATTTATTTTTTTTGTGTGTTTTATAACCTCACTGTGTCATTTCTAGGTGATGACTGCTCTGTTTTTAGCCATGACCTCCCCAGTTATATTAAAGATAATTTTGAATCTGAAAGAGTCACTGAAATAAACTGGGAAACCATCCAAGGAGGAGTGATAGGGAATGGATGTGGACAGCTGTCACCCTACGCCCATGGAGATTCGCTCTATTTTAACGGATGTCAAATACGACAAGCTGTGACTAAGCCTCTGGATCTCACCCGAGCAAGGTAACACTTTGAGCCTAAAATGCTCTTTTAGCAGCTCACAAGAAAGGAAACTCTTCATATGTATGTGCAGCCACATGGGCCAGTACTGATGAAGATGGACGGACCTGGCTGTACTGTGCAGTCAGATGTGTCTGGCAGATTGACATTAGCGTTGGCAAAACACTTTGTGACTTCCATTTGGGAGATGGAGAGGGGGGAGGAGGAAGAGATGTCAGATGAAAAGGTCAGATGTTTTCATTATGCCCAACAGAGCACTGTCTAGTAAAGCCAGCACTGACAATGAAGCCATTGGCAAAGCCTGGACACCAGACTGTCTGGACCAGTGCCTGATCTGATAAGACAGATCCCATGTTTGTATGTGCCTCCACGACAGTCATGACTAAAGATGCTATTAGTAATTACAGGCTCATTTTCATGTGTCTGTTGTCAAACAGAATTATATTCACCTGGCAATGAACAGGAGTATCTTTTTCATCTATTGAGCCTCTTTGGCCATGGAAAAAACAAATGCAACCAGCCTGTGCTGGCTTTTAACAGGATGACAGCTTTCTGGACTGGTTTGTATTTAGTTGTCTAAAGCAAGATTAGAAACAGGATGAATTGGCAAATGGGCCAGATATAAATCAGGCTCTTCCCTTCTTATTTGAACACCTAGGTAGAGTATGATAAATCTTTTAGGCACTTCATTATAGTCGACCTTTGTTTGTCCTTTTTTAGCTTTTCATACACTCATTTGCATGTTTATATTGTTTATGTTATCTTGGTTTTATGCAGATAGATTGTAAAACATTGTAAAACTGGATCTATTGCCTCCAACTATATGGCAATATGTCATGCATTCCTTTGAAAGTGGAGCTGTGTTTCAGAGATGTAAGAACAGTTTATTTTGCATGTTAGAAGTAATGATTCTTGAGGATGCTCAAAGTTTTAATAAGTTAACTGCAATAAACCTGGAAATGCTATTGTTCTCATTTGAATACTTTTTGCATACTGAAAAATACCTTGTCTCTCTGTATTTTACAGCAAAATCATGTTTGTTTTGCAAATTGGAAGTATTGCACAAACAGACAGTTGCAATACCAATCTGAGTGATCCCAACACTGTAGACAAGGCAGTGCTCCTCCAATACAGTGTAAATAATGGAATTACATGGCAAGTAATTGCACAGCATCAGCCAAAGGACTTTATACAAGCCCAAAGAGTGTCTTATAATGTTCCACTGTGAGTACCCAGTCACATTTTATTACCTCTAAGTGCACAAGATGCATTTCTGCTAAGAAAGAATCTATCTTTGCATCACTGTGAAAACAAAAAATGGTTGATGAGAGGGTAAACAAAGGAGAAAACTTAAGAGAAAGGCTGATTAAGGAATTCCAGCCTAGTGTTTACAAATACACTTGAATGAAAACTAGAATACTTGTTTTAAAGGTTATGACGAAAAAATTCCTCCTTATCTGTGTGCATTTTTCACCATTGAAAGTTTTATATGTACGGTGTGTTTATGGTCAGGGATGTAGAAATAACACTTTGACTTTGCTCTCAGTTCCTGTTGGGGTTTAGATAGGGATGTGCAAACCAGCAATAGTCTGGAGCTCTCACAATCTCTTGTGTTTGTGATGACAGGGAGGCACGAATGAAAGGAGTCTTACTGCGTTGGTGGCAGCCCCGTCACAATGGAACAGGTCATGATCAGTGGGCTTTGGACCACGTAGAAGTCGTCCTGTGAGTATCAGCTTCATCTCATCCCACCCCATCTCAGAAAGCACTGAAATTCCTCCAGCATGGCATGAGTGTTATGCTCAGTAAGAACCGTTGTGGCCCAGGGAAGCCTTTGAAAATCAATCTTTGCTAATTCTCTGCCCTGACTGCAACCGTCAGCTGTTAAGACGGCCACAAAATAAGTGGCACAGCAGGGGTATGTGTTGTGCATCGTGGAAAAACGCAGGAGGGAAAATGGGGCTTTATCACCACAAAGTATTGGTGTGGTCCTGTAATGCAGCAATGACTGTGAAAAAAATATTGTGCTGGGACATAAGAAAGGATATTCCTGTTCAAAGATGTGCTGCCATGTAAGGCTGATTTATGTCCTTTTGAAGATACAAAAGAATCTGATGTATTCTCTTTGCACAAAGTAATGTTGTTGTGCCTCTGAAAAATCTGCATTAGCAACTAATGCCTTATTCATTTCCTTTTATAGTAAGAAGGAAACTGTTCAGAAACAGGGTTCACTATAACAGGTTCCTATGGTCTGAGCTCTATATTCATCCCCTTATCAAGATTTTACCAAGTAAAGTGTCTGCACCCTCCTGATTCTCCCATTCTTGAGATGGGTTTTGCTGGAAGCTAACCCGTTTTTCCTGTGTTATGTCACAAAGAGATGACCTGCTTTTTCTCTAACAATTTAGTTCCAGTAGAAGTGAAATGCTAGTGGCTTCACGGGCGGGAACTCATCACTGACTGTGGTTGGCAGAGAGAGGCGTGCCTGCTCCATAGATAGGTTCAAACGTTCCTTTTATTGAACAATTTAAAAAACAGAAATGAAGAAATGAGGCTTGGATAACCTTTAGACTGTGTAATTATAACCATGAGTTTTCTGAATTAGCAGAGACACTGCAAGTAATGTTTTGTAATAGTAGCCAAGTGAATTATCTGATTGCTAGTTAGCCCTGTTCTTTCCACTGAGAAGCACCAGCTTGCATGGCACTCATACCAACCCTAAACCAAACTGGTCCCAACACTAAGTAACTTTTTTTGTACACGCTCTGCTGCTTTTACACACCTTGCTGGGCTCTGCTTCCATAACATTAAGCTTAAAGCTTGGAGGAATAGAGGGACGGATGTGATTCCTGGCTTAGTTAGTCAATAGCTCCACAATGCTTCATTAGGAAAGGTATGGAAGAGAATGAACCTCCAGGAGGTTCACAGTGTTCAGGAAACCATGGAAAAGGGGATTGGTAGTTCTAAAACATTACCATGCCTTTCTACCTTGCAAGTAAAAAAAAAAAAAAAAAGAAAAAGGTCAGAAAAGAAATAGACCATAACACTACCTGTCAATCCAAGCATTGAATTAGGGACTATAAGTAGGAATAGGACAGATCATTAAAAAGTGGTTCTTAAGGTGAAATATGGATAACTTTCTTGGCAATGAGATCTGCCAGGTTGTAGACTCGTCATACAAGTTGAGTGGTGACAAGTCAGTCATATGAGATATGTTATTGTAGAATGGAGACGGCAATAGAAATGCTGTAGCAAGTAATCACACCATGCCTAGAGAAGGAACCAGATGGGCAGTGTCTCCTCCCTTCACTTCTTTTTCTCCTGTTAAAAAGCCTTAAGGCTCTTCTGAACATTCACCAAAATTTCAGGCTAGAGACAGAGTTTCCACCCCTCTCAAGTGACACCTGGTACAACCCACAGAGGAAGACAGACCAAACTGGACAGATTCTCCCTTACTGAGAGCTGTGAAATGCAGCACCATGGCAGTGTATTTCCCAAAGGCCAGATGTGGAATTCCAGTCCCTGCTAACTACAACACATGAGACGTGCTGCTTTCAGGAAAGGCAGAATTACATGCTGTGGTGCATCTGATTCTTAAGCTGGAATGTGCTCAGACCTGACAGGTGGCTTCAGCCCCTCTGTTTTACTGAAGTTTATCTGCACCTTCTAATTCATCAAAACATTCTGTAGGTCTCTTGAATTTTATTTACAAGTAACAATAAAAACAAAACAAAACAAACACAAAACGAACCACCCAAACAAACAAAGCAAAACCAACCGACCAACAACAAAAACAACAAACACACACACACACACAAAAGGGGTTTGATAAAGCCTGTGGAAGGCTTTCTGAAAGGATGCACACTGTGCCTTGTCAACAGATAACTCTCATCCAAGTATTCCTTTAGCTCTGCTCTTTCATTTGGCCACCTCATGTTTGTCACTTTACTTCCAGCACTTCAGTTTCTTCACCTGTAAATTAATGAAGACACTTGATCATCACCACAGAGCGTTCCGAGGCATATAGAAAGGAGCCTGGATCAGTGTTTGTTAGTCTAACCCTGGATGATCCCGCACACACCAGGGCTACCAGGACTCACACCATGAATACTAAGAGTAGGACTTAGCTTTACTTCTTAATATTCCTTCATTTCCAAATGAACACCCAGAAACCCTGCCTGCCTCTGGGGAGATTAAGCCACCTTGCCCAAGCAGCTCTCCAGCAAGAGGTGAGGAGGCAGCATCCCTTGAGTGCTCTGCACTCCCACCGAGATTACCAGAAGAGAGCTCTGTGGGTGCTGGCCACCCCAGGGCTCTCTGACATGACTGCAGAGAGGCATGGCCTGAACTAATACCATTCATCAGGGTGCTGTAATTACCTCTTCCCATTAATTCTATAGGGAGTCACTGGGGAGTCAGCAGGCTCCTGCCTGGCTTATTCATCCCAAAGCTGCAATACCTTAGGTAACACCTGTGCTTCTCAAATTCGGAGGTTGTTCCTTTTGGTGCTCTGACCTTGTCTCAGAAAGCCATGAACATCCCTGGCTACAGGACTTGTTGACGGTCCATGCCTAACACAGCCTGCGCTTGGTCCTCTTACAACCCTGCACTCCATCACCCACCTGACACTCCATACACCCCTCTTGGCACCATCAAAAGGATCCTCACCGGCCCTGGTTTAAGTCCTAGATTTTCATGTTTGTGATCTGTGTACCCACACTGCTGCAGCAGGAGAGCCTCTAGCCTGCGAGGAGTCAGAGTAAGAAGCTGAGCTATACTAGGTTTGGGACACACAAAAATTCCTGGCCTGCCACACATCTTATCTTGTGTTTTCTCCCTGTGGGCTGACAAAGAGGCTTGACTTTCCTAAATGCCCTAGATGTTGGCTTTGCTGCCTGCACTCCCAGGTGCACACCTTGGTGCTGTGCCAGCTTTTCCTCAGCCCATAGGCAAGCAAACCATGCTCTTGAGCAGACCGAGGGCTGGAGTAAGAGGGCAAGCAGGGAAAGCACCTGCCAGCAGGGAGAGCTGGTCTACAGGGAAGTAGCACAACCAAGGATTTTCTTGATTTTATTTCCCATCCAACATGGGGGATGTCCCTGCTCCTTTTCACAGTGCTCACCCGGTGACAAATCTGTGAATACCTGCTTTCATGGCCCAACAATTCTCAGCAATTCAAAGATTTGAAATTAATTCTGTCCCAGGCCCAACTGCCAGGTCATAGTGCAGATACCACTCACAGCTGATGCACAGCTAGGGTCATGACACTCTGTTCAGTCCAGTTGATTTCTGAGTCAAGGACCATCATCCTCTCACCAGCAAACACGTTTTCAGGGTCAATTTCTTTGTTTCCTTTTTGGTCCCAAGATAGTTTGCTGGAGGAAAAGTAGTAACTTGCAGATTATATGTGCATGTATACGTGAGATACCTGGCAGTGATAAGAAAGGCCAAAGGTGGATGCTTTTATATGTTACTTAAAATCATTCCACCTTTGAATGAATAATATTGAAAAGCAGTATCATTAAGACCGTGATGCAGCTGCAAACAGTGCTCAAATTGAGCACCTTTCAAACAGGTGAAATACATTCAATTTATCTTGCTAAATAACTGCTTGGCAACTTATTTTAATGTCTGATGTCCATCCTGTGGTGGGGAGAGGATACAAGCTATCAAGTTGTCCAGTCCCTTTTAAAGATAGTGTCAGCTATTCTCATTAGTATAGCATTTTTTCTCTCCATTCATAAAGAAAACTTTGGGCACAACTCTCACATGTTCCATGTGGCTCTTCTTAGAATAAAAAAGTGTTTACCACAGACTTGAGTGTTTTACTGTATCCCCGTACTTTTGCCCTAAGAAGAGCCCACGTCCAACTCTGCATTTCATTTGCACATTGTTTTTCTCTGGAAGCACAGCTCTCGAACTTTCTGCTGCACAGACACCACACACTTTTTTGCATGTGCATTTGGAACTGCTCTTTCTTTGTGTATAGGGCAGGCCCTTATAGACCTCTCATAAACTCAAATTCTGGTCAAAGGTATTGAGAACCAAAGGGTAATAATAAGCTGAACACTAAGGCTCTAAGGTTGCTTTCTCTGCACCCCAAAATTCATGATGTGATCCAAAGGAATTTGAGTTGTCCAAGGAATGCAAGAAATACTATCCCCACCTACTATTTTATGGTTAATTGCTGGATAATGGAACCAATCCCTCCATAGCCATCACTCCATGCTCTTCATTGTCAAGATATTCTCACATTTTTGGCACAAATGATTTAGTGAGAACATACGTTGCATTTGGTGCAAAGAATGTTTATCCTTATTTTGAAACATTAAAATACAAATTATTTATTCTAGCTCTAGCAGCAAGTGCTCATGTGGAAAAGCATTTGAATCTGCTTCATTGTTTTAGTAAAAAGCAATGATTTGAAAAATGGATTGAAATTAAAATATCAACATATTTATAATAAAGAACAGAAATAGTTCAAATATTATGCAATTATCTGAATATTCACAACATTTATGCCAAATTTAATACAATGCAGTCTGTGCTTTTATGACATTTTTATTATGTTTCTAAAAAGTGCATGCTGAATTTTATAGAAATATAACTATTTATTTGAAATATCCGGAAATAATTTGTTCAATTTTTATTTTTAAAAGAGACGAAAAGTCCTATATTGCCTCTAAACCTCATCAGGGTTTTATGACTAATCACAGTGCTGCATGCATTGAAAGGCATTTTCTAACTTGTGTTGTATTTCATTGTTTGCTGTCATTGGTTTTACACTAGAATAAGGTAAGTACTTTTCCTGAATCAATATCAAATGTATGTTTCTGTTACAGCTACAGCTCTCTCACAAAGTTATGTCAATGATGGGTTGGTGGAAAATCATTTGTACTCTCTCAGATGTGCCATGTAGCTTGAGAGCCCTGATCCTGCAGCTTTTCCCCAGGGACCACTGGGGGAAGTTAAACTAAGCAGAAAGTGTTCAGCAGCTCACCCTGTACCGCAGTGGGAATTTCACTGAGGCTGCAGTGAAGACTTCTCCTTCTCCTGCAGTACAGGGAGACCTGCCAATGGAGGGCACACAGCACATTCCATGGGCTACCTCTCAGCTCCAAAGGGGAATTCCCACTTTTCTCCATAATTAATGACCACGGAGCTAAAGCTGCAGCCAGGTAGTGTATGTCAGTGAATCTGCATGGTGGCATCACCACGCGTGCCCCTTAGATACACAGAAATTGTCTCCCAGGTAGTTGTTTTGTGTCTGGTAACTGCTGATTTGTTCTGTCACAGTTAATAGATACCACTAAGCAACAGTTACGGAGCTCTGCGTTCAACTCTTGAGATCAGTGGAGCCAAAGAACATTTGTCATTGATAGGAGCTGTCAGGGCTTCAGTCAGAGCACATCACTTATCTCATTATAGTACACTCCTAACGAAGCATTTATAATTCAGCCTCAAAATTTACCCCAAGCCTAGTCCTGCAAGGCATCTCTTTGCTATTTTCTAAGGCTTTGTTCATGTTTCATTTTGTTATCCAAATATTTTTGTTTCTATTTAGTTCCTATTGTGTCCTGTGAATTAAAAATACAGAAATCATGAATTATGTTAGTTTTTTACAGGTTTTTCACCATATATTTTTCATTCCATTTGGCTAATTTCTATTTTCATCAATTTTAAATTGCAGACTTGTACTTCAAATTGTGCTTTAGGAAACATGCAATAGCCAGAATGCTCAATTAAAGACTGAAGACCTAGAGTGACAACTCTTTCTCATAAATTGCTTTATTGTAATTATTTATTGAACATGCCCCAGACAGAATTTTATTCTACTATATTAGCTGCATATTGTTTTCATCTAACTAGTATAACTCCAGTGACTTCACTGGAAAGTTGTTTAGGATTTCCTACATAAATTGGAGCAGTATTATCTTCTATTTATTTTTTAATAATGCACTCAAAACTGTTGAGCAACAGTCGTTGCTCCTATTAATTGCTTGTTTGCTGTTTGCTCCATCAGCAATACACTGATACTATTTTGGATCTGTGCTTCTCTGATTCACTGCTGGTTCAGTGAATGCACAGAAAAGGCAGAAGGCTCTACAGATGTTGACCAGTCCATTGCACACTCACAAAGCAGCTTTCAAGTTGCCACTGATATCCAAACAAAAGTTCCCTCCTCACCCTTTGTTATGGAAGGGAGGCTCTATTCCTCATATACCTTGATGCTGCCTGGCACATTTTCACTGTTCCAAACAAGAAGACAATGGCAAACGTATGGTAAAGCCTTTTACTGGTCTGTGAAATACAAATTAAATCTGTTATTAATAGTATTGAAGCCATTCTTAAATCCACCAAATGCAAGAAATGTGTAAGTAGTTCTGCAATCTATATTATATGATGCTTATCATGATCTTGTAAACCACCACCGATTTCTCTTACTTGCCTCCTGCGCATATATAAAATTAATTCATCAAAATAAATACAAACCTACCATGATTTTGTAGATACCAGACTACACATACAATACAATATGATATGATACTATAATACATAAGGTACATATATTTACTTACAGCAAGAATGAAAATCATGCAATTTTCTATAGCAGGCATGAAGTTTTTAAGTGGCATCCAACCAGTAGTTGGAAAGTCTATTTTAGATGTCAGTAAGGACAAGTTTGTACCATGTCAGTGCAAGTAAAAAAACCCATGCATTTAGTTCTTGAAAATTTAGATTTCTCTTGTTCTTCACACACTGCACTGCTCTAGTGTTCAGTGTAAGACATAAATATATGTTTCCTTGTAACTCCTTCATCAGCTTACAGAATCTTACAAAACAGAATTATATACATTGAAAAAAAAGATCTTTTTTAAAGCTATTAAGTAACCCTTTATTCTTTCTTTTCCCCTTTTTTTGTTGTTTTTTTTTAATTATTATTTTGTTTTTCTTTGCTCATTGATTTAAACATCTTCATCATAACTTCAAGGGTAGATAGAAAATGGTTGGGCATTTGAAGTGAAAGAGGACAGATGCACCCAAGCAGTGTCTGAAATAAGTCCTGAAAATGACTGCTGAGCTGTCATTTTCAGGGCTTCATGTTGCTGAACATAAGCAGACCAAGGGCAGGAGGGAGATGGGGGAATGCAAAGGCCCCTGGGACAAGGCCTGTAGCTCAGGATGTGCCCCAGCTGTTCAAGTCTTGCCCAAGCTGAGGCTCTCACAGCCAAGCTCATTCCTAAATTTAACCAGGTTCAGAAATGGCAATTTTCAGTCAAACACATTGACAGGCTCTGTTTGGTCCCATGTACCCAGAGTGAGGCCACTCAAAGTAGGGCTGTGCTTTCTCCCAGGTCTTGGTCTCCTGAATTTTGGCTGCAAAGCAGATAGGTGCTCCATCCTCACTTCATTGGATGCTCTCCTGAGAGGTGGGATGTCACCTTGAAGGCCTTGTGTCTAAGTAATTACCTACTTCCCAGGCAATGTGAATTAAAGGGAAGGCAAGATTAAGACCTCCTTCAAGCCTCATGACCAATGGCAGCCACTTTCAGGAGCAGCTTCAGGGTCATGATTTCCCTCCTGCCTTCCTCAGTGAGGCTCTTGGCACTGGAGCAAGGGTGTTATTCCACTGAGATAACTACAAAGCCAGAATAAAGACTGATCTTCAATGCTTCTTTGCTACCAAGTGGCATTAAAACTATATAAACTCACTGCTGTCACTCTCTCGCACAAAACTCTTACAAATCAGCATAGACCTTTTCTTCTCACTTGAGGAAGTCAGGTGAAAGTCAGGACATGTAGACCTCAAACACTAACCCCTTTCTCAACTGCCACATGCTCTAGAGCTCTATCTTACTGTGAGAGTGCCAAAAGTTGTGCCAAGTGTAGATATGTTTGCTTTCATTGTCAGCAGGAGCTGGACTTTGTTTCATTCTTGTATGTACATTCCACTGAGGGGGAAAAAAAAAAAAAAGAAAGAAGAAAAAAACTTGAAAAGCCTTGGAGAACTAGTTGGGAAGTGACTTGGATTTGCATAAGGGTTTATAACCTAGGCTTTAACACAATTGCCTTTATTCAGTTTAGTCAATCATATTCTAGATTAGCTGTTGAAAAGGGTATAATTTTGATACACAGATTTTTTCAAATTAAATTAGCATCCTACATCAAAAGCTATCTTTGCCTCTGGAGGATCATATGTATTTTGCAAAGCATACAATTATTACTTTTTCCTAAGGGCCACATTCACTAAAAATAAGCTTATGCACTAACGAGGGAAGAAAGACTGATTATAGTATGAGTAACTTCTTACAGAGAAAACTCACAAGGGAAAACTTGCCTTGCACCCACAAATGGGAGATTTGTTGACTGTAATGTCTACTGCAGGCCTTTACTTCAAGAATCACCTTTAAAATCTGATGGACTTCTTAGTTTGGAAAGTCCTAGTAACTTACAGTCCTTTGGAGTAGAGATTCTTAGGCCAAGCATTTTTCTTCCACTGCAAGACAAAACCAGAAACCACAAGGTCCTGAGTAGGTGTGTAGGATTAGGAATAGAGTCAGAAATTAGCCCAAGACTTCACAGATTCACAACTGTGCAGATCCTGTCCCCTGGAAACCAAAAGAAAATTTGGTGATAGAGTCACCAGCAGTTCCTCCTCAGTGAAGCTCCTTCAACCTATTGGAGTTTTCCATGGAGTCTCCATGGTTAACACTGTGCTCCAATCTCTTTAAGAAACTGTATCCTCTGCATCTATAGGAGTATCTTGTATGCAGATTTTCTATGCGGAGAAAGGGGGTCAGGTAGCACTAAAAACTAGAGCCTGGCAGCAGAATGTGATACTATCTTTATTTTTAAAAGTAGCTGTCCAATCAAGAGGTCCTTCCTATACCCTGTGACTCTACAGTGCAGAGTGCAAGAGTCAGTGTCTCTCTCACAGCAATGTCTCTGCTGCCTTACATGTCTGGCCAAGTGCATTGCAAGTTCTAGGTCTGAGAGGAGACATCCTTTATCAGTACTTCAGAGTACACAAATCTTTTCATTCTCATGTAATTCTGAATGCAGTCTGGCTGTAGATCTATGTAGACCTGTATTGGCATATGTGCATTAGGGTTTTGGATATGTATGTAAATGGACCAAGAAAAGGCACAGCCAGAGGAAGCTCTGTGGCTGTTCTGCAGTCCCCTGCCACAGCCGAGGCAGTAGCACATAGAGGGTTTGTGGTGCTGCACGTGCAGCTCTCTCCAAGGTCTCTCCAAGCCTGCATAGGCTAGAAGTAGATTCACAAGGATGCACCACAGATGTTACAGCTCCATTTCCTAAGCTGCTGAAATTTTGCAACTGAAGGTGGGATCCAGCCCTTAGATGGGTTTCAGGTACCAATGTCCCAAGCAGCCATCTTGTCCACTGATGCTCTCTCATGGTTCTTTCTTTCTTCAATAGGAAAAGTAAAAACTCTCTTAGGTGGGAGAGGTCTTGTTCTAAAGATAGGTCATCGGAACAGGTGACCCTTCTTCAATTAGGCTGCAGTCAGGCTGTCTTCTGCCTGGTCTCCTGATGACATTTATTTCCCAGATCTTCCTTTAATTTTGGATGGGGAGGGAAGCACTAAGTCTGCACAAAAGTGTTTTATTTCACTTCCTATATAGTAAAAGTGGAAGATATTGAAGTGGAGTAAAGTTCTTCTCTTCTCAAGATAAAGTAGTTAATGATCAAAGACAGAATGATAACTGGGGCATAAAACCGTGTATTGAAAGGATAGGAAGTGAATACAGCTTTAGTGAATCGGGCCCTGGGCAGCACGTTTTCATTAGCTGAAAGCTCTTAACCTTTCCCTAAAATAATAAATTGTAAATAAAAGCAAAGTGGGGCAGATTCTCAATTGCCTTGCTGTTGTACAAAGGGTGGGCTTCACACCACTTTACACAGGCTCAAAAGTCATGGTAGGACAAAGAATCTGTCCTACAAGTTCACTGCTCTGAAAGAATTGAAAGTATCTATGAAAGAAACTGACACTCTTCCTCCACCTTTGATTTTAACAGCACTCGCAAACAAAATTACATGATGAATTTTTCACGGCAACATGGGCTCAGGCATTTCTACAACAGAAGACGAAGGTCACTTAGACGATATCCATGAAGAAATGAGAAATTTATTTTTTTTTCCTCCCAACATGTGATGTGTTGCTTTCCATTCTTTAAATCTAGCACTGCATCTGGTATCAGGACTTTTCTGCAACTGGCTTGATGAATAACTGAAAGCCTTTCTCAAGACAGAGTGTACACAACTTTTTCGCACTGTGAACTAATGAGAAGTGACTTATTTTCTCATAGGTAAATGTTTTAATGTTGATGTGTCTGTGAAAATTGTGATCTGTTGTAATATCAGTTACAGTGGCAGTATTGGAAGTAAGCAACTAATTCTGTTTAACAGGAAAAAAAGTTTAAGCACAAAGACTTTTCAGATTTTATGTTTAAAAAACCCTACTTACTAAGTACAGAATTTAACATTCTTTGTCACATAGGTATTTAAGTACACTGTATTTCAGCTCTGTGTCATTCTATATAATTAAGTTATCATTGTTTGTCCTCTGTATTCTATTCTACAACATGACACACTGGCACTGTATTTACTTGTTTTGTTGTTGTAATATTTTTGCTGCTGATTTTTGGGCTATTACCTTCTGACAAAATGTATTAAAAAAAAAAAAATCAAAGTACCTAATCAAGCAGATAATTGCAAAAGTAGTTGTAAAGGCGTTGATATCCTTCGGTCTTATTCTTTGATATGTTTGTTGGTTAGCATTGTTTTGTGGATAAAAAAAGAATGCTTGACATTAAACTTTTTTTCTACTAAGGAGTTGTGAATAAAGCCCCAAACAGAAGTTCCCAGTTCCCTGTCTAAATGTAGTCAGTTCTCTGCAACTGATTTACTTACAGTAACTGCCATTTGGTGTCTGTAGTAATGAAGTGATTTGTAAACAGTGAACGTTTCATGGTGTTCTCTTTGGTGTTTGTTTCTATTGCGGGTCATGTTTGTATCTTCTGATAAAGTTGTATCTACACCAGCAACGTTATAATGCCCCTATAGCCCTAAACTGTCTATTATCATAAATAAAATGCTTCACTTTATGGTGAACCAAGCTAAAGATCCATGCTTCAATAAAAATAATGTCAACAAAGAATTCTGATGTTAGACTTTTCAAGCCATGTGAGTTTTACATGAAAGCATAAGCCAAATTCTTTTACTAAATACCTAGATTATAATGCAAAGTTTGATGGCATTTTTTAAACAGCACTTTGCAAACAACACAAACCAAGAGATCTTCCCAGGCCCACCTGTGGGCATAACATGGTTGTTGGAACATGCTCTGGTACAAGGAATGAAATGGGACCACAGACCAGTACACACTCTCACTTGTCTTTATCTGCAAACCCAATATGCAATGTGCAAATCAGTGTTTCCAGGCTCTGAGGAGTACAGTGCAGCACATAAGGAACCTGGTCCAAACCAGAAAAAGTTGTTAATTCTTAGAATCATAGAATCATTAGGTTGGAAAAGACCCTTAAGACCATGGAGTCCAACCATTAACCTAACACTGCCACGTCCACTATTAAACCATGTCCCTCGGCACCACGTCACCAGGTCTTTTAAACACCTCCAGGGATAGTGACTCAACCACTTTCCTGAGCAGACTGTTCCAATGCTTAACAACCCTTTCTGTGAACAATTTTTTCCTAACATCTAGTCTAAGCCTCCCCTGGTGCAACTTGAAGACATTTCCTCTTGTCTTGTTATTCAGGAGAAGAGACAGACACTCACCTCACTACAACGTCCTTTCAGGTAGTTGTAGAGAGTGAGAAGGTCTCCCCTTTTCTCACCTTCTTTTCTCCACACTAAACAACTCCAGTTCCCTCAGCTGCTCCTTATCAGAGAGAGGTACTGTATATACCTGCTATGCTCTTACATCATGTGCATCTGCTTCTGGCACCATATTGGTCTTAATCAGAATGGTGTTTGTTACACATCCATGCTCAGCCACCTAAAATGTATTTAATTTTTAGGAGATTTTTGACCAAATGTACCAAAGTAGTGAAGAAAAAGAGGAGGTGATTCAGTGACCAGCTAGTGAAAATCTTGTCTTGATCAAAATTATACAACAGACTATTGACAGACCTGGAAACTTACTGCAACAGCCCAGCCTTCTGCAGCTGCAACCTCACCACACTGGTCTGGAGAACCGTGTTTGTGCTTTCAATCCTTGAAACAAGATATTCAGAGCCAGAGCAGGAAGGGGAAAAAAAAAAAGGCATTATTAAAGAATATAATAGGTTAATATTTGAGCAAGAGATTTTGAAATACTATAATAAAAGTTCCACCCACTGAATAAACAAAAATGCAAGATATAAATACTCCTATTTTAAAGATAATTTTATTTGCCCTAATATGTCAATAGATGGGTGATATTTCAATCTAAAATGCATGTGCAGCCAGTGTGTTGCTAGGGAATTAATTAATTTTAAAGACTTTAGATACAGTGAGGCACTTAATCTGACTTCTCTTTCCAGGTAAGAGTCCAGGATAGTTAGAGAAGCCATTTTCACAATGTATTTAGTTCTCTTGAATACCATATGCTTTGTGGTTTAACCCCAGCTGGCAAATGAGCCCCACTCAGCCACTTACTCACTGCCTCCCACAGTGGGATGGGGAGAGAATCACAAGAGTAAAAGTGAGAAAACTCAGGCTGAGGTAAAGACAGTTTAATAGGGAAAGTAAAAGCTGCACACATAAGCAAAGCAAAACAAGGAATTCATTCACACATGTAACAGTTACTTGGGAAGACAAACACCGTAACTCCCCCCTTCCTCCTTCTTCTACCTCCAGCTTTATATGCTGATCATAATGTCATATGATACAGAATATCCCTCTGGTCAGTGGGATTCAGCTGACCCAGCTGTGTCCCGTCCCAAGTCTTGTGCACTCCCAGCCTGCTCACTGGTGGGGTGGGGTAAGTAGAAGAAAAGGCCTTGACTCTGTGCAAGCCACTGCTCAGCAGTAATGAAAACATCCCTGTGTTATCAGCACTGTTTCCAGCACAAATGCAAAACACAGCCCCTTACCAGCTACTGTGAAGAAAATTATCCCAGCCAAAACCAGCACAGTGAGTAATCATGACTACCTCTCATGAGGCATTTCACCAGAACTCATTACAAACTGCGCACAGACTTTTCTCAATAAAATCATCCCCACTGGTAGATTTCCAAGTGATATTGTCATTTGCCTTTTCCAGATTCCAGGAAGTTCTTCCTTACATTTCTTCCATTCTTACAGCACACAAGATAGCATGCACATATGGCATGCTCAGTGTATATGCTCTTTTGGGTTTCCTTGCATATTATTGAAAACAATGAGTCATCTGACATTAAATAGTTAAAATAGCAAGGGTGACACAGCATGTAATCACTGGCAATAAAACAGTGACACCGCTAGGAAATTTACTATTAAGCTTATCTACTGGTATAAAAGTTTGACAGGAATCTTTACAAAAATTCACACTTCTAGTATGCCTTCCTCCTTTCTCCAAGCAGCTCACTAATTCATATGCTAGTAGAATAAGGAGAACATAAGAGAAATTAATCAAAAATGCAGGAAGATGAAGCTCTGGCCTGCTGGAGTTCCTGGAATAACCAAAACCTGATACAATTTTGCCTAAATGATGTTCTCTTGAGTTTGCTTTATCCAAAGGTGATAACATTACCTTAATGGGAGAAAATGACCAAAGCACAAGTATTTTGAAGGATGGAATTAGGCTTTGCATGAACTTGACAATTTAGAGAAATGGGTAGAAATGAAAGAACACAGCAAATACACTGAAGGACAAGACATTGCCAAAGAGCAAGTTACTAGCATACAACGTGGGTAAATATCTGGCTAGGCAGCTAAACTGTAAGAGGAGAATCACCAGCATAAAGCAATTTTTTAAAAATGCCATTTTGCATTGTATCAGCATGTTTATGGTAAACAGTAAACATATAAAGCAGACAGACAGCAGTTGTCAGCGGATAAGCCCTTCACTTAAGGACAGATGTAAACAAGTTGGAGAGATTGCAGAATACATCAGCAGAAATAAGACCCTTGAAACCAGGAGCTTCCAAGTAGAGAGAATTAGTTTGTTTAGTCTTGAAAGGAAAATATTTGTAAAGAGACATGACAACAGCCATAAACTTGGATCTGTGTTTTACTTACTTGCTAACCCTTCAGGGCAAATGTCACAGGGTGGAAATGCTGCCAGAGCATTCTCTCATCATTTATCCATCAGTAGGGAATAGGGTTTGGTTATTATCCAAGCAGGAAGCCAGTGCAAGGCTCTGTAAGGCACTGCCAGCCACAGAAAGGGCCATGTACAATCAGCAAGGTATAGCAGTTAAACCCTGATCAGTTCATCTCTGTAGTGATACTTAACTAAACATGACTCAACAGTGAACTAAGAGGAACAAGCTAGCTGTAGAGGGGAAACTACCTTAATCATAAGCTGGTGAGGGAGCCTCAAAATCAAATGACATCAGCAAAAGGGCTTGCCTACGTTGAGCATGGCCCTAAAGAACTCTTCAAGGGCTGTTGGCAATCTGAAGCAGCTGAGACCACACAGCTCCTCATAGCACAACTGCTGTGAAGGAGTGGACAGAGCACCCACCACCTGCAGGATGTGGATCTGCTGCGGAAAGAAATGACCTTGAGGTATGTGGCTGCAAAAGTTGTATGAGCAACACGTGAATGAACTGCTGGGTGTTCTCCTGTGGTACTGATGTGCTATTAATGTTGGGGTTTCTTCCCTGTGTTCTTCTTAGTTTAGCTGAAGGGACAGAGCTGGCAGCAAGCCTAAGGATTTAGGCCTGTGCATGGCTAATTACCCAACCTGATGGGGTGAGTTTGAGCTGGCACCCAGGAAGGAGGAGCCCAGTAGAAATGGTATTCCAGGGGTGGAGGAATACTGTACTGGAGGATGCTGATAAATGCTGGGTTTTTATCTTGAATCTGTATTTCTTTTGAAATCAAAAACAAGTTTGTTAAGCTTCTTCAGATGGAAAAAAAAGAAAAAAAAAAAAAAGGAGGATGTGGTTGTGCTTTTGAGCTGTACTGCTCAGGGGAGATATGTGAAAGAGTTAGTGACAGATGCTAATTCAGAGGGCTCTGCTGTTTCCTTGATTGCCTCTGGGCCAAAGGCTGGACTCTGGGACGTACTGAGCAGTCACAGGTTTCAGGGCCATTTCTGCATTAAGATGCTACTGCTGATACCACAAGAGCTGGCTGATAGCCCCAGGTCCCTCTTTCCCTGCACACTGACTGTGCATATACACGCTACCTTTCCGTATTGCTCCAGGTGTGCTAGAAACAGCATGTGCAAAGCCATGCAGCTGGTTTATATTCACAACCAGACACCAGTTTAGCTCACTTAAAAACACACCCTTCTCAAGGGGTGTTTAAAGGATTTGATTTCAGCCACTTTCAAGGAATTTCGCATGGTAAAAAGGTCCTAATGTTTGGACCTCTGCTAGAATAATTGTATAATTATGGACAATAACAAGGCGTGGCATGATTAATGGATCTGTACAGGATGTGGGTAATAACTAATTAACGGGAGCACTTTAAGAACCAAGCCAACTGCCAGTGAAATCTGTGGGAAAACCCCTGTAAATCTAAACATGTTTCACTTCAGTCTGGAAATGTCCATCTCAGCTTCACTAATGCACTAATTTACTAATTCAGTTGCTTTGACCCATCCTATGACCTGCATAAGAAGGTCCACAAGCTACAGGCTGCCCAAAGAGGTGGTGGAGTCACCATTCCTGGAGGTATTTAAAAGATGTATAGATGTGGTGCTGAGGGACGTGGTTTAGTGGTGACTTGGCAAGGCTTTTTTTTTCTGCCCTAGAAAGTTGTTTCTTTATTAGAAGGACTCAGGGTGTAGTTAGGGAGCAACTGGGAGTGATCCAGTCAGTGGAGCTCATCTCACACAGTCTGCCAATCTGGTTTGTCCCATATGGGATGTCTGTGTCAGTAAGCAACCAAAAGTATTGGAAGTATCCACATTCCCCAGCACCTCAGTTACCTCCTGTGCTCATAATATCAGCTGTTGCTTAAGGCAGTTAGGGACTAAAGAGCTCCATGACTGGAGCTCTAAGGAGCTGTGAGCACTGGGTCTGGCTTTTGGCAGAGCCTCAGAGCTTTCCTTAAGCTGTTGGAGAGGAATGGTCCCTGTGAACCAGATGAGCCCTCAAAGCACACACCGGGCCCTATGTCATCACACAGCTCCAGTGGTGTGTGTGCCGTTAACTAATTTCTCCCAATTATCCTGCACAGTTTTTTTTAGTCTCTCCAATTGTCCACATTGTTTATTCTGTATTAACTGCCCCTCCCTTTTTTTCGTTTTTGACAAAAAAAATCCTCTTTTCATCTCGTTCCTACAGAGTTCAGCACTATATTAATCCTTGCCTTTCTCTCAGAGCTGAAGAATGGAAACATTTTTCACCATTTTAGACAACTCTGGAAAGAGGCAATAAAAAAACCTATTAACCTTCCCCATGGGTCACGCTGGAACATAAGTCAGAAATTAAAACTAGCTTGTATTTAAATGCAACCATCGACACAATTAGTGGAACATAATCCACAGTGAGGATTACTGTAACATTCAAATTGTTTTATACTTTTGTGGATTTTTCTAGTAAGAAAAAAATGCAGTACCCATGTTTGTTTCAGGCTTTCTCCTCTCCCTCCTCCTTGTGCAGGGTATAAGCACATATATATATAAGGGTGTATAAGGGTGTCTGTGCTATGTTACTACAGTATAAGCTTTACTGGTAATAAAGCATTCCAGAATCTCAGCATATCAATGGTGACATCACACCTTCATAAGGTAATTGCACTTGAATTCTAACACAAGCTACAGATGCCCAAGTTCAGGGGAAAAAAAAAAAAAAAAAAAGCTTTTTTTGGATAAGTAAATATGAATCAAAAAAGATGTCTTTCCCAAAGTATGTCCACTTACCTCATTCTGTATAACAATGTCTTCCAGCGTCGTGCCACGTGAAGTCTGATGTGTGTGGCATATCTAACGTATCCCTCTGAAATTGTTCAAAACGCTTTTTTGTTACAGCCTATTTTGAATAAAACTGGTTATAACAAACCTCTTATTTAAAATGAAACTTGGGAAATGTTTTGACCTTGAAATTTCTCAGTTTGACAATACTAGAATTTAAAGTGCTGTTGAATTAATTTAAATTTTAAGTTACTCTTAAACGCTAACAAGGCCTATCATGTCAAAGAATCATTTTAAGGTTTTCAAATTAATACATTCCTGTAGACACCAGTTTTACAATTTTTTCAGAGTCTCAGTGCGTAAGAATTTCAAAAGGCTCTTCTCCTACCAGTTCTATATACAAACCCAAATCTCTGAGAACCTGAGAGGTAGGAAAACATGTTCTCTGGGGCATGAGTGAGAGCTATCATTATGTTGGAAAACACTGAAAGATGGGATCTGTGAAGACATTTCACTACTAATTCACAGAATCACATAATTGCTCAGGTTGGAAAAGACCTTCAAGATCATCAAGTCCAACCTCAACCTGACCCTACTACCCTAACTCTAACAACCCACTGCTAAACCATGTCCCTGAGCACCACATCCAAATGATTTCTAAACACATTCAGGGATGGTTACTCAACCACCTGAGGAGCCTGTTCCAGTGCTTAACAACCCTTTCTGTAAAGAAGTTTCTCCAGATATCCAACCTAAACCTACCCTGGAGCAACTTGAGGCCATTTCCCCTTGTCCTGTGAGAAGAAACCAACCCCACCCTAGCTACAACCTCCTTTCAGGTATTTGTAGACAGCAATAAGGTCTCCCCTCAGCCTCCTCTTCCCCAGACTAAACAGCCCCAGTTCCTGCAGTTGATCCTCATAGGATACATTTTCCAAACCCTTCACCAGCCTTGTTGCCCTCTTTTGGACCTGCTCTGGCACCTCATTGTCCTTTCTGTACTGAGGTGCCCAAAACTGAACACAGTACTTGAGGTGGGGGCCTCACCAGTGCCAAGTATAGAGGCAGGATTACTTCCCTAGTCCTGCTGGTCACACAATTTCTGATACAAGCCAGGTTGCCATTGGCCTTCTTGACCACATGGGCACACTGCTGGCTCATATTCAACTGACTGTCAATCAATACACCAAGGTCCTTTTCTGACAGGCAGCTTTCCAGCCACTCTTCCCCAAGCCTGAAGCATTGCCTGGGGTTGTTGTGACCAAAGTGCAGGACCTGGCACTTGGCCTTATTGATACTCATACAATTAGCCACGGCCCATCAATCCAGTCTGTCCAGGTCCCTCTGTAGAATCTTACTACTCTCAAGCAGATCAATACTCCCTCCCAACTTGGTGTCACCTGCAAACTTACTGAGCGTACATTCAGTCCCCTCATCAAGATAAAGATGTTAAACAGGAGTGGTCCCAGTACTGAGCCCTGGGGGACACCACTTGTGACTGGCCGCCAGCGGGATTTAACTCCATTGACAAAATTCCTGAGTATTCACAAGGAAATCGATACCTATGTAGCCTTTGCAGCCCTAAAGATATAAAAAGCTACATCCAGTCGCTTGTGAGACTGACCACACAGAGAGCTAGGCTAACAAGTGTGCTTCTTAGATGGCAGAGCTGCTAAAAGTATGCTCCTTGTTGAAAAAGAAGAAAAAATAATTGTATGTCTCTTGAAGCGTTCAGTCAATGTGACATCCTTCAAAGATTTGTATATTTACATGAATTTACATGACTGGCACATGTCTGATGGACACCGTGTGTCTCTACTGCATTTCTGGAAGGACTGAGAGTTGATATCTGATTTTTCAAATTAATAAACCCTGAGGCCTCTTTGGCATTTCATAGGAATGAAATGGACATTCAGGGGAATGAAAGGGCAGAGTTTTAAAATCTCTTCTGCTAGATGTTCAACAGAGTATATTCTGGGTTAACAGGTGTCTTGATTTATACTACAGACTTTTCATAAGTGAGATTTTGCTTTGGTAGCTGCTGTAGGAATGGAAAAACTAAGGTAACTAAGTGTACAGTTTCAGAGGCAAGCACATATAGGTGACTTGCACTGAATTTATTTATTTATTTTGTTAAATAAACCTGCTGGGGTACCCCACACAACAAATCCACCCAGGCCATTGTGCCACTGCCAGACAGTGCTTCCCCAAGGTACATTGTTCTATTTGAATCCGAAATAAATTATATTTACACTACAGTTACATGTTTCGTGTGTGTGTGTGTACTAAAGGGAGGGCTCGGGCTGACACCTCGGCCACGCCCAGGGCGCGGCACCCCCCTCAGCCCCCGGGCGCGGCCGCCGGGCACCGCACAGGTAACGGCGGCCACAGCTCCGCTGGGCGGCGGTGCGACCGGCCCCGCGCGCCGCGCAGGCGGCCCCTCGGCATGCTGGGACTT
>JAAGNO010003431.1:45780-55938 GCA_033439905.1 Ceryle rudis | reverse complement strand
AGTCTGGAGGAGAGGAGGCTGAGGGGAAACCTCCTCACTCTCTACAACTCCCTGCCAGGAGGCTGCAGAGAGGCCGGTGCCGGTCTCTTCTCACGCGTAACTGGCGACAGAACAGGAGGGAATGGCCTCGAGCTGCACCAGGGGAGCTATACACGGGACAGTAGGAAATGCTGTTTCCCTGTCAGGGTTGTCAGGCACAGAACAGGCTGCCCAGGGAGGGGGGAGAGTCCCCACCCCCTGGAGGGGTTTAGAAGCCGTCTAGATGTGGTGCTGAGGGGTATGGCTGAGCGTGGGCTTGGCAGGGTCGGGTGAATGGTTGGACTCGATGATCTTAAAGGTCTTTTCCAACCCAAACGATGGCTCCAATTCTACGATACTCTGCCCTAAATCTGCTCAGTAAGCCAACGCTCACCCCCAGGCACACTGGGAACATCGCAGAAGTTAAACAAGGCGTTTGGCTTTTGATTTTTACCATAATAGCTCGGGCCAAGCACCCCTTTGGCTTGCAAATACACCCTGGAGTTCTGGTAACACGTTGGGTAGGATTTAAAAAACGGGACAGTTGGCACAACCAGTAAAGTGGCCAGACAAAGTACAAGTGGAAGGGGAGTAAATCATTAGCTAGAGAGACAGGCCTTGAACCAGATCGCTGCAGCAGCTGCTAACTTAGTCATTCCCTCTCGTTCCAAACCGAACTTTGTTCCTGTAATGACTGACAGCTGATGCAACGATAAGCGAATGAAGTCTATAAAAATCTGGCTGAAACTCGGAAAGTTCTATTTGGGGCTCTTCCTACCTCCTCCGCCCACGGCTGGTCCCGCGGCGGCAGTGACAGCTCCTGCGGCGAAGATGGACTCGTGGAAGGTCATGGCAGCCCTTGTGCTCTGCTCGCTGCTGCTCAGCCAGGTAAAGAGAGAAGCAGTTAAAGTGTTAATAATAGGTAATAAACGCCGTTAGGATTTGCGTGAGGAAGGATAACTGGCGGGAGTTAAGAGGTGACAAGTAGAGCCTCTTTTAGAGGCTTCAACACCATGAAAAAGCAGAGGGTTTGCCTAGAGAATGCCGAGTTACTCCGAGGCGTAACTGAGCGTGTAATTCTGCCGTTGCGCCCAAGATTAAAATAATAGCGAAGTTTTATACTTCTTACTGCTTTGGGGTTAGGAAACAAGCAATAGTTACTTAACGGAACCTGCTGTGATCTGAAAACAAACCAGATTTCAAGCCCTCCGCTTAAAATTAAGACCGTTGACCTCAGCATCGGAAGGACCAAGCGCTGACGGCCGCCGCGCGCTGACAGTCGCACCACAGCTCTCGTTTCAGACGCGCTGCGCTTCCCTGCCCCAGCCACAGCCTCAGCTCACGAGGCAGAGGCGGATGACACCGTTCTGGAGGGGAGTCTCGCTGAGACCCATCGGAGCCTCGTGCCGGGATAACAGCGAGTGCATCACGATGCTGTGCAGGTAACAAGCCCCGACCGACGGGCGGGCTCAGCAACGCTCGGGCATTAAGGTAGAAGAAGTTCCCACCTATTCTCATCCAAATGAGACGCGGAGTTAATTCCATGCATAGAAGATACCAGGAACAGGAATGGGGCAATAGGTCCAGACCTCTTTTGTAAGCAGTGCAAACAGAGCAGAGTCCAAGTGCCCTTGGTTACAAGCCTCAGTCCTTTCATTGCAACCCAAAATAACCCATCTTTTCCAAAACGAACATAGGATTCCAGCCAGGTTTTAGTTATCACTTGGAGACCATAAACTAAACCTTCTCAAAGCCAATACTATTCACTTTAAAGCTTATCATTAATCAAAAGCAGTATCTTACCCTAAATTAAATCACTTTAAGGTGATTACTTAAACTCACAGTTTAAAAAGGCGGGTACAATACCAAAGGCCACTTAATTCTCAAACACCGGACGTGAGCAAATTGTCCAACTACCTGTAGCTAAATCTGTTAGTTAAAATTACTACCCAGTGGCTGAAAGGTGCTTTTGTGCGGCACCCTCCGTGCACACACCAAAAAGCAGAGACGGGGCACAATAAATCCCAGGTCTACGCTACATAAATATAGTAGGGTGGGGTAGTTGGGCTGCTGTTCTGCATCCATTGGAGATGCACCGCTGGGTTCTACTGAGTACCGTAACTGGACTGTACCAGCGGCTACGGGACGAGGCAGGCAGAAAGGGACGGCTGGGCTGTGTAATTTCTACACCGCAGCCTGGCCACGTAGCCCCGGGCGATACGTGTTTTGAGTCGTAATCCAAAGCAAAGAGCAGAGAATGAATGAAGACAAACCGCGTGGCCGGGGCCGTACCTGAGGCTGTGGGCGAGCCCCAGCCCCAGCCGGCGGTGGGAGCGGGCGGTGCCTGAGGAGGGGGTTGTTTTCCAGGAAGAACCGCTGCTTCCTCCGAACAGCCTCGGAGTGACGGACCTGTCACGCTGGCAGAACACCCGCCACCGTTACCGCTAGCGCTGCGCCAGGTGGGAAATATTTATTGACCCTTCACCAGCCGGGACAGCGAATCCAGCAGCCAGGAATTTAACGCCGCTGTCGCACAAACTGATAAAAGGACTTCGAAGAGCTCGAGAGCCTTTCCCAAGCAAGGTTGTACCTCTGCAGCACACGCTTCGGGATGACCCCCCGGCCAAGCTCAATAAAAGGACTCTGCATCTCCTGTTCGTTTTGGTTTTTGTTTGGTTTTGTTTTTGTTTGGTCAGGTTTTTTGTACTGGTTCATTTTATTTTTTTAAGGTATGAATTAAAAACTTATGTTCGGCAAACCACCTTGGTTCTCCTTGTATCCTGTGAGCAAAGCGTACGGCGAGCAGGCAGCGGGCGTCTCGAGCAGGAGCGCTGAATTCAGAGTGGACTTCAGACACTTCTACCCCCTGGCGAGTGCCTGAAGTAGATCTCGCTTCAGTCTCAACGGCTGAGCTCTTATCAGTCTTCCAGATAAAGGCCTGTTAGAAAGAGGGAGCAAACAAACTGATAACACCGATCGCGTGCCCCATATCCCAAACAGATCCAGCGATAACTGGAAGGAAAACTATTTACTTTTAATTACTTCTAATCAAAGTTACTTAGGTAACTGTCCTGGACTGACTTTTGCCACTGAAGTTCCCTCCGAATTAAAAATAAACCGATCAAAATCCCTTTTCGACCCGTTGCACGTTGCCTCGGAGGGCAGAGAGAAACGACCCCCCCTCTTGATTAGACAGATCCCAACAAGTCTGGGGCACAAACACCGAATCCCTTCTTCCTTTTGCCCCACGTACAGCACTAGGATCACAAAAGAAAACTCTGCTTAGAGGTGCAGTCCCGAGGAGAACGCCCGCGCAACACACACGAGCACAGGGGAGGGCTGAAGTTTAATACAGAAAAATCTATTTGATATTTATTAAACTTAGTTTCTCCAGTTACAGTTTTGCATTGTACAAAGCATTTTAATGACACAGTAGTTAAAAAGATCTTTACAAATTGAAATGTGATACCCTTTTCTCCAAATATTTTAATTGCCATAAATTTGTTTAAAAATACACATTAAACGCATGTTTCAGACACTAAACTTTCTATAATCTCAATACCACAAAATACATAGAATATACTATACAGATGTGGAAAAAATCTAGTTAGTATATAATACTTTGCTCACCATTAACAGCTTTATTACGTGAAATGCACATACTGACTTAGAAATCCTAATTTTGAGCCCCAAAGTACCCTTTGAAATTTCAAATGTATTGCAACAAATAAAATCACAGTTTGTTTTTTGTGGTTTTTTTTTTTTTCGTTTCTGTTTTTCAGGTTTTGGTTGAAGACGGATTCCTAAATATCTCGATAGAAACAAAAAGTAACACATGGACTCGTCATGTACAAAGCATAAAACAGAGACATCCCATTAGTTACGAACAGTACCTTTCTGGATGATTAACAAGGGCTTCATTTATAAGTGACAGGTTAAAAGTTACCTTCCCCCACCCGCCAGCCCACCCCCCAAAAGAAAAACCCTTCTTCACCAAATAATCATTTCAAATAAGATAAAGGATTATTATTATTTTTTTTTTAATAAATATATAAGCACTTTATCCTCCATATACAAAATTTCTTAAAACAATTTAAAAGGGGGACCAGATACAAATGTCAGGAACTGTGCTTGCAAAGGTCATGCCTGGTCCTTAGAGTTGAGTTTTCGGGTGTCAAAAACCAAACGCAGCCAAAAGCGAGCGCTGCAGAAATACTGGGCACCCCGCCACGGCACCGGTTCGGGTCGCAAATAAAAACCGAGGGCGGGGAGCAGCGCGGCCCGCTGCGGCCGGACCCTCCTGGGGAGTCGCGCCAGGGACGGACACGCTTCCCTCCCCTCTCCGGGTGAGCCGGGAACAGGTGGAACGTTCCCGCACAGCCGGCCTACGGGCGCTCCGGGCGGGACGGCGGCACCGCCCGCTGCTCCCTAGGGCGCGATCGACGGCAGTCGGCAGCGAGCCGGGAGCCGGCGCCGCCTGCGAGGCCGAGCTGGGCGCTGCTCGCCCCGAGGGGGGACCGCGCTGACCGCAGAGCTGAGCCTTCCCCTTCCCTTCCCTCCCCTCGCCCCAGCACGGCCGTTTTCACGACCGATTCCTCCGAGCGCCGGCGCTGGCCGTGCGTCGCGGTTCCCTGACCGTTCGGGCGTACGGAACTGTCCTGCCTCCCGGAATTGGTCTGGATCTGTCCGAGTTGGCGAGCAGAAGCTTTGGCTACTCCTCAGACTGGCAGCTGTCTAGCAAGAGCTCTGCTGCTTGGAAACACGGGGTTTTCCGTAACACCGATTCGTCGGCCGGAGTAATTTCAACCCCGGCCACAGGATTCGTCAGGAATCTAAGAATTTGGAAGCTGTTTACTCCCCAATGGGTAATTCAAACTTGACTTGCTCAGGCCCTTTTGTATCTGCCTTAGTAGGAACACTGCAGTGACAGCAAACAGTCTGCTCGGTAAATGGAACGTTAAATACAGCAAAGGTAGCCTCTCTTTCCAGCAGTTTGCCATTTTGGCAAACGGCAGAGTTATCTGCCTACGGCTTTATTTTACTTGCCCCGGGCAAGCGCTACATCATCTCCCTAAGCACTGACTCTGTGTCGGGGCCATTCATAAATACATTTCAGGGCTTTTTTTTTTTTTCCTTTTTTTTTTTTTTGTTTTTTGTTTTTCTTGTCATCACAGCAATCAAGCCTCAGCAATCTAAAGGAATATACATTGCACTCCTGTATAATATGCAAGATTTATCACCAAGAAGCTGGTGATTCAGCACTCAATAAATAATATATCAATATAGTCAGTTGCACCATAATCTAAAAACAAGTATAACATATACTTTGGACAGACTGAGTTCATATATATATACATATATCTTCAAAGACACGTACAATACAAATTGCATACTGCCGTCAAAAGCCGAGAAGAGCCACCCGTGTGCTCTGCTTTATGGCTAATCGTCTCAAATCAAAAGAAAAGTCTCGGGCTGTTTTACTCGGGGGTCCTGAAGGTTTGTTTGGGGTTAGCAACGGCTGCACCTCATCGCCGAGGAACCGGCGAGCCTGTCAGCAAATCCAAATCGTTTTGATATCTGAGCAAGCCTAGTCTGATTAAGCCATTTTTAAGTTTCACCAACTGGGACCGCGCTCAGCGAGGGAATTCAAACCGCGGTGGCGACAGGCGCTCAGCGCGCGATCGGCTCGGGGATGGTTTAGGAAGCCGAGAGTTCGGGATTCCCTCCCCGCTCGTCACCAGCGCTGACGTGACGCGTGTCTCCACGGCGGAGGACGGGCCGAGACCGCTCGCCCGCGCTTGGACGGGGGGATGGAAGCCCGTTACGTACTTGCCTTTTGTTTTTTTTCTGAGCTATGAAATCTGACAAAGTACCTAGCTTTTGGAAAGAAGGGTAAATCCCAAATTACGACACGCGTTTGGAACTGCAAAGCCTGAACTTCCCCGCCTGCGACAGCGTTTCCAATTAACGAGACCACCGCGTATCTCCCGCCCGGACGGCGGAGCTGGGACAGCACCCGAGAGGGCATTTCACTGTTCAGGTGGGACACTTTCAACTGGTTCAGGTCCACATTTTGACACGATGTAGAAAGTCTGCTGGTCGTTTGAAGACCATCTTTTAAGACGCCCTGATCTAGGGATAAGCGATACATTTGTAAGAGACCAACTCAGCGTGACACCAAAAGGTATTTTGTGGGACTCTAGTTAAGGAAAAAACAAAAAAAAATTCAAAAAAAAAAATCAATTCCCAGAGATGAGACCATTCCTGCGAACGGGAACGGCAACTGTGCACAAAGGAGCGAGCCGAGAAACAGCCATGCTGGCTAGTGCAGCACTACACAAAAAATAAACCATGAACGCAACGGCTACGAAGGTATTTTTTATATAGCGTCAGAAGTGTGCTAGGCACTTTAGAGTATTAAAGGAAAAGAGAGTTGACAGTGTCCCATTAACCAGGATGCAGAGTTTGAGGGTACAGAGTTCTGTCTCGAACAGCAAACACGAACAGAAACGTGACCTTGCACAGTGATTCAATAAAAAGGATGCTCCGACAGACCCGAGGAGTAAATTCGGCTATCGTGGAAAAAAACCAAACGTCTCCGGTCTGTTCACCATGTATCAATTCGTACGTAGCAAAGCTTTTCTGGAAGTACAAAACACGCTGGAACGCAAAGGAAGCTCTACGAATATGCAGCTACCTTTTAGTAGGTTACTAATTTTGCAAAACTTCTAAACTCTTAAAGCCCATAGGACATACTGCAGTACTAAGTGGCGTAGAATTCGATTCCTTCTCTCGAGGTTGCCGTGAGTTTGGCACTTAACTACAGCTACACAAAAAATTTAGTGCAATCATTTTCCTGAACATGCACGTTCATATCTGGTACAGAATAAAGGGTTCGATGGGAGAGAAAACAAAGCAGCATTCCACAAATCTCACTCCAAAGGATTCAGAGTTTGACTCTTCGAAAGGAGACCACCGCAAGGAGAAGTCAGTTTGCGTGACAGACACGAGTACTTGTCTTAAAAAGGAAATGGAATTTTACCAAAGTACTGCAGAAGACCACTGCATACAGTATACCTGGTCCTGCTGTAAAACATCTTGTAAACAGTTCATAAAATCTTCATCTAAAAGTAAGGCATAAGGCACACCAGACATGTTAGGGGCACTAAGCAATAACGAAAGCAGTAGCATTTTAAAACCTTTGACTCGGACAAGCACCTTACGTGGAAAGGTACTTTGGTTTACACGTGTTGAGAGCACTCAACCGCAACTCCACGAGCCGCTTCAGTCGCACCGAGCCGCTCCCTCGCGAGTGAATATTCTGCTCCGGCAAACGTTAACGGGACCTTCATAAACACGGGGTAAATACAAGTTTTAAATCCGTTCTGCATCAAAACAGTCGATTTCCCTGTAAAAGCAGGTGTGCTCCCACCCCACGATGGCTGTTGCACTGTCATCCTGTAGTGTCCGTTACCCATCAGACCCTAAAAGGAAAAAAAAAAAATGGACCTCGATGTCTACTTAAGATTCCTGGTTTCTCGGTCAATGGAAAAAGATGCAAGTGACAGTTCTGGTAGGAATTTCCCTACTGCTGGGTTTTTAAACCACAAAGTTCACCCATTTCCTAAGCGTCAAAGAAGGACAAGCACAGAAACGAAACGTTATTTTCAATGAGGAAAAAAACCAAAGCACAAGATTGTCCTTTTCAGAAACCTTTCCTATATGCATCGCACCGACCGGACCGAAGTTCATTCCTACACCATTACTTCGATATCACATTAGATGCAAATTGCTGTAATGTTTTGTGATTGTTATAGTGTTAATCCATGTTTTGAAGCTGCCTTGAAAACCAATCCAAGTCAGATCCAGCTAAATACTTTTCCATATAAATTTCTTTATAATTCATTTAAATGAAGTATCTTAATACGTAGAAGAATATCTGGAACTTTTCTATTTAGTACAAATTCTGCAATAATAAATCTGTAGTTGTCATTTATTAGTCGACTCATAGGCATTAGGCATGAAAAGTATGGTGTCCCTACGCGTTAGAACCTAGCAACCCTAGCTCCTTTTACAGGCTCTACCACCACAAGACATTACAGAGTAACAAAGCTCACAAAATACTTAAATAAAGTGTCTATGTTTAATTTTTGCTAAGTACTCGAAAGGGTAAATTAGGGAAGAAATAGCTAAAAACTGCCCCGAACTGGGCTTTTCAAAATTAAAATTTAAAAAAATTAAAATAAATACGATTTAAACTGACTATTTATGCATTATGACTGGAATTCCAATGATCTATCCAGGACAGATCAGCAAAACTACACTTTTAGATGTAGCGAATTGTAAAATATTTAAATAACTTAACCCGGGAAGTACTGAAGAAGTCCATTAGCCAGATGATTTGGGGTTAAAAGACAAAACACAACTGAGGATGGGAGACGTGTGAAAGCGTTCCTTGCTCTTAGTGTCAACTAAGCAATGTGTTATGGCAGTCTTCCTTATTGACATGACACAGTGTTGTGGAGATAAATCAGAGGCAGCGAGAAAAAACGGGTTCGATTTTTCCATTCCTTCAGTTCAAAATGTCACTTGGCATCCAGGCGCAACCAATGTAATCCCTGCCGGGTGTAACGCACTAGGTCTGTCATGATGCTTGAATTAAAAATCAGAGGGCCCATAACTTTATCCAGTTCAGCAAAGAACTCTAGAACAACAGAAACACAAGTTAAAACCACGCGTGTATTTTTAGATGGGAAATATCACGCCCGGCTCCCCCCCACCCCATCTTTCCAGCACCAATCTTTTAGCTTAAGGTAGACGGCAGTAACGGAAGGCAGAAGAATAAAAACGAAGGAAAAAGGTCCGTTCTAGTCAATGCCTTTACCCTTCTGCACAAGGCTGGTTGATGAGAACAGTCAGAGTACGGTTAAACTATCGGAAAGCTTCCTTGGCCTTCCCACTGCGATGTGACTTCCACTGACAACTTCAGAACTGGAAGCGTACCAAGTTCCTCTTCCGACACCGAGCGTTTTACAGGAAATACAACAAATCTTTTGGGTTGGGTTGGGTTTGTTTTGTTTTGTTTTGTTTTTTAAATAAAACCCCCAACCAACATAGCCGGTAGGAAACACCACAGCTCCACCAGCACCCTGACAACCGAGACAAGCAGCCCGGGGTATCCTGGTGATTGCAGGTGTAACCTCCCATCTCACCTTCCAAGAGGACCCGCTTTAAGCGTCCGTGAACTGCAACCCCAGAATGCAAAGCCTACAAGCGATTCCCTCTGGTACCCCCCCGAGGTTCCAATCCCCCCTGCAGCAACCCTTACCTTTCTGTTCTTTAGACAGCTGTTCAGCTTGGTCCCAAATTTCAGTGGCATAGAGGAAGTTGGACGTAACCTGGACGTAGCTGGCTGCCATCTGATGGATCCTCTGGGGGATCGTCACCGAAGACCCGCTCCCTGAAGGGTTGGCTGCCCCGGAAGAGTAATTTCCTGAATTCCCTGGAGACAGCTTTGGAGAGACTGGAGACGGCATCCCGACAGGCTTGCTGCTCATCCAAAGAGAAATACCGCATTGTAAGATGCTTATCTACACGTACTTTAGGCACCTCACGCTGTGAGATGCCCGCCAAGACCTCTCCTCCCCCATCTCAGGGTGCAAGATGCTAAAGAGCTCCCACTTTACACATCAAGAAGTCAGGATCTGCCCTACAACAAACAAAATGCATGAGCTGGGAATGACCGCTCAGGATCCTCCAGCTCTTGCGTTTTAGCTCCAGGGCCAAAATCTTATTACCAAACCTCATCGTCTCTTAATTCAATTAAATCTTAAACTCACTGTTTAAATAAATTCAACCTTAAAGAATAACAGCGCAAACCAAGATAACGAGGAACCAAGAAACCAGTAGTGCAAACCAGGGTACCAAGAAAGCCAAGGGTCTCCTGAGGGGCAATAGGAAGAGTGTGACCAGCAGGTCGAGGGAGGTTCTCCTGCCCCTCTACTCTGCACTAGTGTGACCTTGCCTGGAGTGTTGCATCCAGTTCTGGGTTCCCCAGGTCAAAAGGGACAGAGATCTACTTGAGAGGGTCCAACAGAGACTGTGAGGATGATGCAGGGACTGGAGCACCTGCCTTATGAG
>JAAGNO010003431.1:238-38615 GCA_033439905.1 Ceryle rudis | reverse complement strand
CTGCGCTGCTGGGCCCCCTGCTCTGGGTGCCCCTGCTGGCTGGAGCAGGGGGGTGGCACCAGAGCATCTCCAGAGGTTCCCTTCCAACTCCCACCATGCCGGGACTCGGTGAGACTACAGAGCAAAGAAACAGGCCTAAGGCATTTGCAGCTGAAGCTCTTTACCTTGGTTTCTTTAGCACTGCTGGAACCCTTCCCTTCCGTCTTCTTTTGTTTAGAAGATGAGCTGCTTTTACTGCTACTCTCCTTGCTAAGGTTGCTGCTGGACTTCAAGGATGACGACTGACTGACCGTCCTCTTCCGGGAGCCGTGTTCTTGCTTGGGATCCTTCTGCAGGACTGGGGCAGCAGGAGACGGCAGCAAATCCTTCTCTTTAACAGCGCTCGGCTTTGAAGATCTGGACAAAATGAACAAATTCAGGTTTGGGGTTTGTGTCCTCAGAAACCAAAACTAACAAAAAATCCAACTAAAACAAGGGGGGTTTAGATTTTAAATAACACAAAACAAAAAAAAAAAAAAAAGAAAAAGGTGTTGGTTGGTTGGTTGTTTTGGGGTTTTTTTTTTAAAACAAACAAGACCTTTCTCCTTAGACCTCACAAACCAGATACGGAGGAAAAGAAAATAATCATCTCTGAATAGGTTTCTATGAAGCCAGAATGAACTTGTTTTCACCGTTTTATTTGTTCTGACCTGAAAACACCGTGGACAAGTTCTAACCATAAAACCACATCCCTACAACAGCTCTTAAGAAAACACCCCTGAACACGTACAACGTAAGGCATTAATGCCAGCGGTAGCGCCGGCCTGTCTGTTGCAGACTCGTCAGTCGAACGGCTCTGAAAAAAAGATGGTCCAGATAAATTTTTCTCTGGAACCCAGGAAACTGGAAAATGTTGTCAGCGTAGCCTCTCAGTAACACTCTTACCATGGCTGCTGAGGGCTACTCTCGACTATTCCTGGCTTCCTGTAATAATGATTTCTACAGATTACCTTTAGAAAATCACGTAGTGTCATTTAATTAAATGTCGTTCAGAAAACTGCACTGGCAGTCGAGGTGATCTCAGAAATAATAGCTAAAAAAATAAAGCATAATGAAGCTAGAAATGCATCTGTTCGTTCTACAGCTGCTTCCTACCCAACAGCAAGACACTGTTTAATTCAGAACGGGCAGGCAAGATTTCTAGCATCTGACGGGCTGCAGCGTCTCAGGTATTTGTAGGCTGGCGATTACTGGCTGTACAGAAATAGTTTCCATTACATAATTATGCCAGTTTTCAGTTGCTTGATCTGAAACAGCAGAGTTTTAAAAGGCAGTGGGGAAAAAAAAAAAACCAAACAAAAAACCTCAAACTTTCTTTCCTGTGGATTAACATCAACCAGGAAATAAACCAAATCAAAGCCTAAGCGCTCTTGCAAGCAGCATGGGAACGTAGAGAAATCACATACGAGTATTAAACATTGTTACTGACTTTCTAATTCTGTATCACTTTGCTTTTGTGTCACTCGCAGTTTTCTTTCAGCTAATCTATCACGCAAATGTGAGGCTAAATCCCCGAGTCCAAATCTAAACGCATCAGCTTCCCAGACAGCGCCAGTTAAGGAACTTATTCGCAGCTTAGAAACGTGCTAACTGGAGACTGGCCAGACTGGGCTGATTTAAATGCACGGATTTTGCAAGATGAAAAAGCTGGACGTGCGGCTGATTTCTGCATCAGAACAACCCCCCTGCTGTGTATTAGAGAAACCCCAGAGAGCACGTATTCCACAGGACGCCGACCCTTCACGTGAAGGGTTATCTTCTGTTAAGTAAAACAATCGTCCTTGGCCGATGTTTTTGGTTATGGAAATTAATTTCTACCAATTACCAGTAGAAACTCTGAAGTAAGCCTTTCTGAAGGGTAAGAATGAGATTCTACCCACTGATTAATCATGAGGAAACACTGTGCTGGGGGTGGGGAGGGCCAAGGGGGAAAGACAGGCACCCATCTTCTCCTTGATCACCCTGAGCCTTCGACGTTACAATCGCAGCCAAGATACTCACTCCCTACTGCTAGAAGTCTTGTGTCCTGATGGAGCTTTTTCTTCCAGTTTCGTTTTCTTGCTTTCGCTGGCTCTGTTTTCATCCTCGTTCTGAATAAAGCAAACAAGAAATACATCCAGGCAAACATCCACGTGTACAGCTTCACTGAGCCTGCCAATGTTGCACGTTAAGAGAATTCAGCAGGCGCTCTGCAGCGTACGGAATGAGCTACGTCCAGACCACAAAAACTATGCCCCACAGCATCTCGTCCGTACCAAATATCTGACCAGACCCTGATACTGGAACATAATCAAAAACCAAAGTCTGGCTCCCAAATTACCAACCTGGGTGAAAGAAGTGGCAGCCAAGCTGTTCAGTTTAGCACAAATGTATCATCACCGTGAAGTACCAGAAAAATCTGCTAAAGGCTTCAGCAAGAGATCAGGAGATAGATTTTATGTTGTGGAGCCTAACAGAGGTGTCTCGGGAATACCAGAAAAGGGTAAAAGTCTTGCAGTCTCTTAAAGTAAGCTCAGGGATACTGAAGACTGGATTTTTATATCAATTTAACCCTAAAGTCAAAAGATCTGGAAGGTAAGTTTCTAAGCTGCCTTCAGCAAGCCCTGGAAGTATCAATGCAGGGAATAAAAGGGAAAATAGGACCCCACGGAATAAGACATCTGGTAACACAACCCGAATTCCAACCCAAAAGGTTTCAGTTTTGTTACGTGGGTGCTGCAACCCCGAGCCTTACGATCTAGGGAAGACATGAGCAACTCACGAGTAGAAGTGGAGCGGTGACAGCTCTGTACACAGCACTCACTAACCTAAAAACTGGGGGGGTGGGGGGAAAAGGGTTTGGTTTCTTCTTTTTTACCCTTTTTACAAAAATGGCTCATATTTTCTCACTTTGTTTCCTTATCCAGAGAAAACAGGACTCTTAGTGAGGAACAGCAGAGGAGAAACCTCTGCTGGCAGTTACGTGTCAAGTCTCCCGGACAACACTCACTTCAGAAAGGGATCAACATCATTTAAGTTGCTCAGTAGGAAAACTGGTTTAACTGAAATGACCTCTCTCCCCCGGAGAGTCATTTGACTCTCTCCATGATATCACATAATCCTTTCATTTGACACATCAACAGAAGTCTTACAGCCCTGACAAAATGACATTTTCCCAATGAAATGCAGAGAGAGCAGCCTGGCAATTTCTGAAGCCCTGAGCCAGGGCTTCGCAATCCCGACGGCGTGGAAACCAGGAACGTGTAAAAACTCACTGGGTCACCGAGTCCATCTGACAGTCATGGGCTTGCTCTTTCCACGTGTCCACATTCTGAGGTCTCCGAAAGCAGTTTAAACTTACACCACCAACTACTTCTTACCATTCCCCCCCTCTCTAAGTGTTACTTCTGCCCAGCTCCTCCACTGACTCCTCTCCATTTACTGTCCTCAGACATTCCCGCTCTTTATTTAGACTTGAAAAGATTAAATGCTTTTTTTTTGGAAAAAAACTAAAATATCATTATGGAGATTCCTCTGCTCCCGGTAAAGCAGCAGCCCTCGGATTATGGCTCCTGCTGCCGCCGTGCCCCAGGCCCATTTCTGCCCCATCCACCCCTCACCCGGGCAATAAGCAATCGCACGATTCACCGGTTCAAGGAGCCGATCCAGCTGAAAGCCGCCTTCCCCCCAGTGAATTTTCCATCGGATCAGCTGCCTGAGCTGGCCTGCGGTGCAGCAGGGGCTGGTGCCAGACCAAGCGCAGGCATGAGGGGGCAGGAGCAGAGGCAGAGAAGCTGCGCTACCTCCGTGGGCTAACAGTGCCAGCACTCCTGTAGCTGCAGCCTCCTCTCTTCCCCTCTTTGCTCCACTAGAAAATCCCAGCAGTCCCCGCTGGAACAGCACAGGGATGCTCAGCAGTTCTACACAAAACAGGTAGCCCAAGTCATTTCCTAAACTGCTCAGTCTCACCACAACCTGCCGGGACCTGGGATGCCGGGCTACACTCTGGACACCAGCAGCACTCCACTGAGGGGCCGAGGTAAACCTCTCTCTACAAAATTATCACCTGCTTATGTTTCCTTTTGCCTTTTGTTGAGCTTTTGTCAGACGGCTGCTTCTGGGATTCTCTGGCGTGCTTCTCGGGCACGTTTTTCTTTTCCACTTTGGGTGCATCAGCATCCTTATAAGGCTTCCCTGGTATTCTCGATAAGAGGCTCAGGTCAATCTTCACAATAAGTGGGTACCTTTCATCAGGATCACTGAGTGGTGAAAGAAGCTCTTTCTCTTCCATAGGAGAGAACATTCTTTGCCGAAAAAAGCTGTCATCCTCCTCCATGGAAGATTTAACAGGAGTCCTATTGCTCTCAGAGTATTTGGGTGTTTGTGATGAAGGAGGCAGGCTCTCGTTTTCATCTGAATCAGAGGATGAGGTATCTGTTTCTATGAATTCCCTGGATTTCTGGGCAGATTTGCTCGAAGCCTTGTATTTCTTCTTCTCTGTCGTAGGCCGAGGGGAAGATTTGGGCTCTTTTTTTATGTTGGGTTTCCTGGAGCCCTTTGTTGCTGCCTTATGCCTGTTTGAAGGTATATTTGTCGCCATGTCTACTGGGGTTTCACTTTCTATTTTCAGACCTCCTCTAGGCTCCTCAACAGACGTTTTTTCTGCTTTCTTGGGCTGCTTTTTCCCTACAGTCCTCCTCTGTGCTGAGCTGTCACTCTGGGCAGGTGACTTCTGCCTGCCACGACTGCCCTCCGAGCCCTTTTGGGTGGGTTTGGAATCTCGCCCCGGCGTAGAAGAAATGGAATCCTTGGATCCGCTTTGATCGGCGTACCCACTCCCCGTCCCCTGATCCCGTCCCTCTTTTTTGTAGCCTTGGGAAGATGGGATATTGCTGTCCACAGAAGAAGCTGGTGACACTTTATGTGAATTAACCTTGTTCAACCAGTTATCCAGTTGCCACTTGTTCGTTGGTGGCGGCTCTGGCTAAAAACAAATGGAAAAACAGCATCAGAGAAAAGGTTTCACATTTATTGCATCTTTTCCACGGGACAGCTATATCATGCCGCATGCCACAGCGAGAGGTACACCAAAAAAATGAGATAAGTAAGGAAGGAAATGCAGGTTGATGAATATAGGTACAAGTAACAGCTCTCATTTTTCCTTCTTCCGGAGCAGCTGCTGTCGACAGGCAGTATTTGCTGCTACAGCTTTCCAGACCAAAAGCCTGCAGCTTTTTAAGGGACTGTTGCCATATCCAGCGTCTGCTCTCCGACAGATAACTGGTGGTAAAAAGCACCTCAAATTCAAACGCCAAGCATGTGCTTATACAGAGCATTGTGACCACTTCCAATCACAGGCACCTCAGCACAACAGGTCATCCCGAAAACGATCCCACGCTTGTTAGGCTGTTTTATTTTAAAACAGTTTGAGAATTTGTTGACCTTTCCTGCGTTTCACACTCAGGATTAAGGCCAAGCGAACGAAGACGGCCCAAAGACAGGTCGAACCCTACCTCGGGGGATGCACTCTGGGATGGTTCGTTAGCTTCACTATCACTGGAACTGCTTTCACTTTCAGAGTCAGATCCTGAACTGCTTTCAGATCCACTGTGGCTGCTCGAGTCATCTCTTGAATTATCTGCTCCTTCGCTGTTATGCTGCGAAGGTTCAGAATTACTGAAAACAAAAATGAGGAGAGATAAACAGAAGTTACTCAAGGCACAGATATATCCTAGAAGTCCTTTCATTAGAAGAAGAAAATGTTAATATTTTAGTTAACTTCTACTAGAAAATTCAACGTAACTGAACGCAGTTCACCCTGGAAGCAAACAACAGCCATGTTTCCCCCCCCGCCCCGAAGCAGTTAGCGTAATCTGCAGGACAGACACTATAAAAGCACCGACTAAATTCTAAACTCCTTTTCCTGTAACGCAAAAGACAAACATGAATTTTAGAACCGAGATCAAGTGCTGACTGGGTCTGAACATCACCACTCTCCTCGCTATGCCGCAACCCCCCAGGAATGCCTACCTTCCAGGTGTGCTCCTTGGCACCGTCTTATCGCAGTCCTGCAATTAAAAAAGCAAAGAGCATGAAGCTTCTAGAAGTTACTTTAGGGTTGTATATACAATTAAGTTGCAAAACGTCAATTTAGAGCCTTTAAACGTTTCCAATGATTTAGCCTGCATAGCATCTTAATTCAGTACTTGAGCAGTTTAAGTGGCCTGCATTGCCCTTACACAGACAGAAAAACAGAGTTATTTTCCCCTAGCTTTCACCAAAACTCTGTTATCTGAGCGTCCTGGATATTCTGACTACAGCTGTCAGAGTTCCTCTTTCCGCCGCTCGCCAACAGCGCGTTTCCATCCCCGGGAATCAGGTGACTCGACATTTCACAACGCTCCCCCCGAGATGCCCAGAGTACCAGGAGGTAGCCGACTAAATTGCACGGCCTCGGGGCTTTCCACATGAAGAAAATCAAGTGCCAGAAATGGAAACGGGAAGAAAGGAATCGAGAGGAGTGCGGAGTACTGCTGGATAGCACAGACCCTACAGGTATTTTTAATTTAACGTGCTAAATGCCATTTCTGGCGGATGCTGCACGAGGTTAATATTGACAAAGAGGGGAAAAAGAGGCTTTTCAATAAAACCAGAAGAGCTGCTATATCCCAGTTACAGCCGCAGCATCCCTTATCCTCCCAAACACAGCCCCGAGCTACTAATGCACAGAGACGTTCGTCCCGTGTCCCCTGTAGCCACAGTGGTGGAACAAGAAGGGCTCAATCTTTACATGGTGGGCCATTACATGCGTTTTCATGTACACCACTGCCATTTTATGTTCAGAGAGAGCCCGCTTGAAATCAATAAACCAAGATTTTCCAGATAAAAGAGCAGTGTTTTCACAAAACAGGTAATTATCCCCAAGTTAAAACAGATTAATTATCCCCAAGTTTACATTTAGGAATAGCTGATGTTTGCCTAAAAACTTTTCCTTTGATTTTTGTTACTTAATCATCAATCTGCTTGTAAGCTGCTCAGCTTGCTGTTGGAATGCTGAAGGCTGCTGAAGTACTGAACTGCGGAGGCATTTGCCGTCCTCTTCGGAAACTCTCGGTTAACTAGCACACGTACCTGCTCTCCATCGCTGTCTTCACTACTGCTGAGCTTTAAGTCATCTTTCAACATACTAAGTAAAAGGGAGAAAGTGAGACAAGTTTTTCCATGTACTTTAATCACTTTCAAAGCATTCTTCCCTATTTCAACACGCTATTGTTTATCCTGCGAAGTAGGCTGCGTGGGTGAAAGCTGCAGGATGCCACGCTAACATTTACTGTTTAAGAACAGTGAGTTAAGTCAGTCTTTCGAGCAGAATAAGGGTTCTAGGGCTTTGGCTCTTTAGACCATTCTGTTAAATTTAGAAAGGCAATTCGACATGATTTATTCACGCGGGAGGAGCTAACTTGTGGACGCTCAACTCCTTTACACACGACGCCCAAGAACGCCGTGGAATCAAGAGAGCTCACACTAGTGGCTGTTTCCTGCCTTGTGGCAAGAGTGCAGCTGCTCTAAGGAATAATTATTCTACTATCATCCAAGGCCATAGTTATTTATGGTAGTCATACATACACGCACTATTTCACAACACTGAAAATATGTGAACGCACTGAAAACATACAGCAGGGGCCAGGCCCTTCGTGCTTACTGAAAACCACCTTTGAGTACAAAAATAAAACATCTTACTCTGTCTGGTTCGATTCACATCTGGAGAAAGAGAAAAAGAGAAAGGATTCAAAGTCTAACACTTCTGACTTTCACAGTATAGCTGTTCTACTGATGATCTGTAAAGAAACACCAGCCTCTAGGATCTAGTTCCTGAAATATTTTTCATTATCATCCTTATTACAAAAGATGCATCTATCTCCTTCGAGATTTTTTTACCAGATGACAGTCACTTTAAAAAAAAAAAATGAATATTTAAAACTGGATCATCACAGCAAACATCATCTCAACGTTCTTCCTACGCCTCCCAGTTGAACACGGGCCCAACGCCACCTCTTGTGCTCAGATGCTCTCGCATTCCCCAGCCGCGGAAAGAGGACAGCTCCTCCGTAGCAGTTGACACTGCTACGACAACAGCAAAGCCAAATGGTGAACTTCCACTTCCACCACTTGTTGAACTGGCTGCACGAGAGCATCTTTGTAAGCTACATGCTTTTGGGACACTGACTGTAACTGGACTAATTGAGGGGTGTTCCTTTTTGTGCTATTCCCTTCCCGTAGGTCATGTGCTTTTATTCTTAGTCGTGTACCACACGCACAGACAAGCAGAAGAACCGGACTGTGTTTTGTGACTGCATCCCAGCAAATGTTAACTTTCAGCATCCGCAACCACTTTTATGAAACATACAATCAGCTGGTAAACCTTTATTTTCATGGACATATTTCTTTGGCAACAATCTTTTATGAGCATACGATTGATTTTCAGGTATGAGAAAGGTGGGCTACAGCCATCTAGGTTACTCTAGTGGCCTTTTATTTTTTCCTTCCACTTGCTTGACTGACAAAGTAAAACACTGGGTTTGTGTGCACGACTAACAGAAACGTTCGTCAGTCAGCTAAGAGACTGAGCAGAACAAGCTTCATCACATCCCAGTCTGGAGAAGAGAAGGCTCCGGGGAGACCTTATTGTGGCCTTCCAGTATCTTAAGGGGTCAACAGGAAAGCTGGGGAGGGACTTTTTAGGCTGTCGGGCAGTGAGAGGACTGGAGGGAACGGATTAAAACTAGAGAGAGGTCGATTCAGGTCAGACATTAGGAAGAATTTCTTCACCAGGAGGGTGGTGAGACCCTGGAACGGGTTGCCCAGAGAGGTGGTGGAGGCCCCATCCTTCAAAGTTTTTAAGACCAGGCTGGACGGGGCTCCGAACAACCTGGTCTAGTGGGAGGTGTCCCTGCCATTGGCAGGGGGGTTGGAACTGGATGAGCTTTAAGGTCCCTTCCAACCCTGACAATTCTATGATTTTATAGCTCCTGCCTCTTCCAACACAGAGCCATTCCCCGTCCTGTCTATTTGTGCAGCCTCTACAAGCTGCTTGCAGCTGATGGCTCCGCCGTCACACATTTGATAAGTCCCATCCCATCCTGCCCACTCTTATCTGCTGACACCCCTCTGGCTCACAAGCCAACTCTGAGGTCCAATCTCTTGCACACCTAACAAGAACACAGGGGGTGGAAAGGCAGCCGAGGTATCTGGTACTCGCTCCAGCAGGCAATGTTTGGTCTACTTGGCTGCTTAAAGATGATCCCCTTTTTCTGCCAGTCAAGGGGAAAAAATGCTAAAGACTCTGTGCAAGCACTGACACGTCCTGGTAAAGGCTATTTTCTCAAACAGTAGTCTGGTTTTAAGAGATTTGGGAATGTTTTCACAACAGCCACTTACGATTTGGACTGATGACCATTGGAAGTTTTCGATGAAGGATTGTATCGTTCTAGAAGGAAAAAGAAACGCAAAGTTGAAAACTCCGCCACTGAAATAAGTCAAGCCAAAGCTGCCACAAGTAGAGTCTTAGATAAACCCCAAAACCGGCTGAATAATCAGGAGAAAGCCATAACTAGCTGCTGCCAGGTACAATCTCCCACAGGCTGAAGAAGTGAGCGGATGAGAGACTAAATACAGCAAATAATTTAATCAAGAAAATATAGAAATCATTTCCATCGGTGCTGTCTAAACCAGCACACACTCAATTTGTTATTAACGGTGTGAAAAGTTGTTTTGCGTCTATCAAGGTTAATCTCTTGCCTTCCAGCTGTGGGACAGGGGATAGAGAGAGATCAGCCTGTCAAACTGACTTGTTTCCACACCCCAACGCAGCCTTTGGGTGGACGAGCAATCTTCAGATCCAGAAATCAAACTCGGCAGCCCATTCTACGGCAGGAGCGTGCACTGATCTAATCTGCTTTTCAGCTTGGGGGCCTCTCCTGCCCTTTTCTTTCATTCTGGCAAATTCTGGCAAAGCGTCGTTCAACAGAAGCAAGAACTGAGGCAGTTAAAATGTTTCCCCAAAAATTCAAACAGGAATTAAAAAGCGGTTCTGTGTTTTGACTGACCTTGTCTCTGCACTTCCACACCTAAAGATCAGTTACTCCTGTAACTTAAATCTCTGGTTTAGCATTATGGCATTAAGTCTTAATTTGTTTCCTTAATTCCCCACTGTATCAGGTGTTTAGAGGAAGCTGCTCGTGAGTATCGAAGCAGAAACCATTCTTCTTTTACTATTTAATCTGTTTAACCACGTCAAGAGGGAGTGGCAGGACTTGCTGAAGGTAACAGCACAAATTAATTCCATTTTACCTGCTACCTTACCTGTGTCAAATTATCGATTTCAAAACAACACCACGGTTAAAAAGAAATAAAAGCAGCTCTTGTCCAAGGTCTGAAAGTGCACTCTGGGACAAGACGGCCAAGGACAGTACCAAGCATATTACGATACAGTTTTCAACCAGTTCTCTCTTGATTTTAACACGATAAAGAGAAAACAAACAGTGAAACTGCAATGTGCTTTTGCTATTGCAATACAGGTGTAAGTGCTGTTTTGGTTTCTATGGCCCCAAGCAGGGAGTTGGGCTTTTTAAAGGGTGCTTTGTTTACTACTCGGCTATTTTCAATTAGTCAACCAAGGAGGCACCTTTTCAAGAATCAGAAAAGGTAACAAAATAAAAATACTTCCCCCCCCAAGATAGTAACAACCTTGACAACTCTGTCTTGACTTTCTAGATCTCAACAAGAAACATGAAAAAAACCCCAAAGCCCCAGCAGTTCCTTCATAGGGTAAAACTTGAGAAAATACAGGAAATCTTAACTTAGACTCCATCCTGTGACCAGTCTGGAAAATCTCATTCTCTAAGAAAGCACAACATCTTAAGAGATACTACGAATACCAAATCAGAACAAGAACAGTAAACACACTGCAGGAAGTTTAATATACTTACTCTGTTCTCCAGTGCCAAACCCAGACTGTTGAGACTCCTAAGGGAATAAAAGATCACAAGTGGTTTTTTCACTGGGAATTTTAACATATCAACAGCCATGCTTTAAGTGAGATATTCTTTCCACTTAAAGGGCAGCACCTAACCTCTAAAAAGGAAATAAAAAAAAAAAAGACAAAAGACACAGAGTGCTTCTCTATCTGGGCCCCAACTCCACAGGAAGGAGTGCTTCATGGGCCTCTGCCTTGGCTCAGCTCTCCCACTTGCTTGGCTTTAAGAAGGGCCATGTGGAGTTATACGATGTGATGGCTGGAGCTCCAAACCCCCTACTTCCATAAATCCTATCTTCACCTACAGTTAGCGTGGAGAGGAACCATTCAGTATGGTTTTCTTTATCTTCCTTACAGATGGAAAACCTTTGCTGCTGGTTTCACGTACTTCCATTCACATTCTTTTCTTCTGCAGACACACACAGCATCGTGGTGGACGAGCAATGAGAACAGCAACCATTTATCAACGACAACAAAAATATCTCGGCTGCAAAGGGGCCCAAGAGACAATGAAACTTCAGATCTGAACAGTTCCACACAGCCTTCCCAAGCCCCATCTCGCAGCGGTACCTGCAGCCGGGCACCGCTGGCCAACGCATCGCTCCTCACCCCGAAGGCCAGATCCTCGTGTAATCGGGTAAGTCACTTGTACAAAAGCCAGCGAACAACGACACACCACTTCCCTTGGTATCTACTGAATCCGTCACACACAGATCCAGGTGTACAAGACAAAGCTTTGCAAATTTTAGCACTGGTATGATCTTCAGTATTCTCATTCCAGAAAACCCAACTCTGACTCCCAAGACGTAGCAGATAGTTGTAGATTAAGGTTTTGCAAGCCTCAAATATTGTTTTAACAACCAAATACGCAGAAGCTACTGAGTTACTGGGAACCTACTTCTAGGCTAGAGTGCCATTTTAAAATAGGACCTTCCCGACCTCGTTTTAAAATGAGGACAAATGTTGGCCCCATAAATAAAGCCTGAAAATATCTGACTCGGTTCATAAAGTCACCTACACACGCTTTACTTGAGTGCTCTGGCGATGGCAAACCAGGACCGCAATTCAGCAGCGGATTCCAGGGTTTTCGATACAACTGCGAAGCAGTTTTCCCGAGTGGCCAAGTCAGAGATGTGCAGCAGTTCTGGACACAACTTCCCTAACTTCATGTTTTGGAGACACAAAAGCTTCAGGCGGGAAGGCACGCTTAGGTATTTCTCATTTCATCTTGCATTTCAAAAGTGAAAGCAGTTGCAATAATGCGTTGAGCAGGTATTTGGTCGATCGGGAGCTTAATAAGGAACTTGGAAAGTTTTTCAAATGCCTCTAATCTTTGCTAATGGAAAGATGGGAAGAGACAATAAAACCAAAATTAACCTACGTTTGAAGTGCAAAGCGAGGACGAAGTTGGAGAGAAGCCTTGTGACTTCAGAAGAAAGCAAGAGCTTCGCTTCCTTCAAAATACGCACTGATTTTTATCTTTCACACCGGTACGAGGAGCGCAGGCGTGATTCCCTGCGGCCTTTCTCCACCACCAGCTCACGCGGGTCGACAAACGCTAAGTCAGGAAAGAAGTGTGAAGACCACACAGTAACCAACCACCGGAGCGACTACGAGACGAGGAACTGCCGCTCGCTCCTGCCGACACACGTGCCACGACCTCTGCAGAAAGCACCTGTCTGTCTCGTTGTTCGCTTCAGTCAACTTCCTAATTCTACAGCACAGAGCGCTCTTTCAGCCAAGTGCACTTTAATGAGGTGTTACGTTTTGACGTGCAGCTTTTTCCAGCTCTCTTGCCATCTATTTTGTCTTTAGATACGGGTTATTTAAGAAACTTGGAGATTTAAAAAAAAAAAAAAAGAGAGAGAAAAACAAACAAAGCAAGCTCTACTTGCAACTCTAGAGTTCTCTGCAGCAGTATCTTCTGAAGGCCTACTCAGGAAGAAAAAAATGATAAACAACTTAAAGGAAGGAAACTCTTTTAACCCAAGTCTAATAGGCTGCTATGGTTAGATGGGGAAGACACTTAAGCAGGAAACAAAAATCGCAGCTTGTACTCAAACACAAAAACTGGGGAGAGAAGAACAGCTGCCAGCTGGACAGAACAGCACTGGGCACCGAACCCTCGGCTGTCAGTCACCAGCTCGGCTGCGGTGAGCGGGACCCGTTTCCATTCGACGTTTGAAATCTCAGGTCAGATCTCATTTGTCTTTCTGTCCCCCAGCAGCTCAAGGCAGCTGACCACCGACCTTCTGTGCAGCTCCAGCGCAGGGCAGACGCTGAACATGCCCGGAGACAGAACCCACCTCCTCAGAGACGCCTCGAGGGCACCGCACAGGCACGTGGGTGCACAAACTGTCGCTGCTTCGACACGAGAAACTTCCACCCTCCAACGGCCAGCTGGGATTTTTTAACAGATTTTACAAACGTGGCAGTGTTTTTGGCGTTTCTGACTGCGAGCCCATGGCTTTGAGAAGTTAGGGAGGATAAAATTATAGAGTGCTAGGTCACTGGATAACACTTTTGATCAAGACTCAGGAACCTACATTTTTTTCACAGTATCTATAAAACTTTCCCTGACCTATTTTCATAAAGTTTTATCATCTGATTCAAAGACTTCCTGATAATTATTAGATATATTTATAGTAAAGGCAGAGAGGCCCCAGTCAGGAGGCTGGGTCCCTACAACCGACTCACTGTCTACACATCAGGAAAATCATCTCGCCCCAACAGTCTCACAAATGAAATCAACCGGTCCGCGCCGAAGGGAGTTGGATTTTATGCGCGCGGGCAGAACACACCCAACTTCTGCACGCGGGAGGAACGCAGTGAAACACCGCGGCGTACTGGGGGTCCTTTGGATGGGGTGTTGGGGGATCGGGTGGAGGGGAGAACTTTGCAGAGTAGGGCTGACGGTTGGAAACGATGATCCCAAGGGTCTTTTCCAACCCGAACGATTCTGTATTACTCGCAGATAAACTGAGCACAGTATTAAAGAGAAGGAGCTTTCCTCCAGCAGCACCGCTAGATCAAAGCAAACCCCCGTTTTGTTTTGTTTTCTGAATTCTGCTCCAGGCCCAGACTGCACAAGCCCCATGGCTCGCTAACTCCCTGGAATTCTGCGAAGATGCTGCTGCCAAGAATGACAGAGGGGAGAAGGCAGAGGAAATTGTAGGCTTTGGATGCGGAGAGCGAATTTGACAGAGTTCCACGGCTAAGATGTGCAGCCACAAAATAAAAAAAAAAAAAAAGCTGGCAAAAAGTCAAAAGACTCAGAGCAGCCATAAATGGAATTTTCTGCAAACTGAGTGGAGAAACACAGTCCGGGTCGACAGGGTCAAAACCCCACAACCTACCTTTTGTTGCTCAAACATCAACGAGACTGTGCTACCTTACGTAGTTTCTCTCTGCGTCACAACGACACATCTATTCCTGCACACCTTCTTTCTTCCCCGAGAGAACTGAGACAAATACCAGAGAATTGCGGAAACGAGCACTTCTAGAAATCCCACAATCTACTAAACTGACAAGGGCGTGAAGGGAAAACATCTCCCCAGAGGTTCAGGAATAAGTACCTTTGTTGAGGAGGAAAAGTGTGGAATGAATTTCTTTATAATAAAAGGGAAGAGTTATTTACGGTTTTGCATAACAGAGCAAATAAACCCTGACTGAGAGTGATATATGCAAGATTAATATTGAGCTACTGTTGAGAAAACAGACAAGAAGAATTATTTCTAGATACGCCTTCAAAAGGAACGCTGAGAGCTGTAGAGAATGTTCTGCGTTTTCAGCTCTCTGGAGAGAGGTAACCAAGATGCACGAGATGGGAACACCCAGCACAGAGGGTGGTGACAACAGGAGCACCCACAGCTCTGGGATGCTCAGCCAGGACGAGAACCTGAACCGTTCAACTCCGACCCCGTCTGCGGGAGCTTTGTGGATGGGCACCTACAACACGGGACCTGGAACCTTTGGCCAAAAGAAGGTGATGTCAAAGCACCCACACAGGACAAACTGTTCAGACAGGTTGCATTAGAGGTCTGGGTGAGAAGATCTGCTTATAATACTTGACTGAACTGTTCTGTTTAGGGAAACGGTTTGGCTCAAACAGGAAACTGATAGCAGGAAGCGGTGCTCTAGGACAGCAGCCTGCTCAGAGAAAGGGGAGTCTTTAATTATTATTAACTTTTAAAAGATAAACAGCATTATTTCTTTCTCTGAAGTGATGCCAAGCTCGGGGTGGAGTATCCCAATCCGTTCCAGAGAGATGTTGATTCTAGAGAAAAATTATATTGTCGACTTAAATCTTTTACTGGTAATCAGTAGACACAGGAAACAAAACATGAATTCTTGAATGAGTCAGCTATCGCAAGCTGAACCGCACTCCCTGAAGTTGCTACCCACAGCTATCTACCCTGCTTATCTCCACCCTGCCTACCCCTCAGCTTCAAGATACCACATATGGCAGAGCTGCATTTCAAGCTAAACAGTCACCAGCGCCGGTTTTCCTTGAAACCCTGCGGCTGGGGCTGCCAGGGCCAGCCTCGGGGGAGGGAGCAAGAGAACTGCTTCCTCAGAGGTGTCAGCTCCGGGAGCTTTCCTGGAAACGTGCCCTGCGCTGTCGACAGCAGCAAAGAGCGACTGATTCCTGTTCAGAATTCAGAGTGCAAACACTTCTGTAGTTATTAAGTACATGGCAGGTTAGGGAGAGGATTCTTTGGAATAAGAGATCCGAAAATTTCTTCGGCGAAACATCTGATTTTAGAACGGGGGTTTTTCTGTTCGGTGGGGTCTTCTTGGTAGCTAAAAATAGATGGTCTAATAGAACTACCAAGGGACTTCAAAATCATGAGGAAAATTCAACTTATGCAGAAAAGTACATTGAAAATTTTCTTAGCATTTCCCAGCCCATCTCCGTTACTTTGTTAGATGAGGGGAAACAAAACAGACGCTTGGTTCCACACAAAACGGTGCAAAGTGTTTCCCAAAGTTGGGAAAAAGGCTCTGTGGCATTTTCAAGCTTCAGAAGTATCCTGAAAGTTTGAATTTATTAAACATAAAATAAAGTTACATTATAGACAGCTCTGCAGCTTGCTCTGTGCATAAAGCAGAGGGAAAAACGATTACATTTTTCATAAGGCTACTGCTGACAAATGTTGTGAAGCAAGAGAAAAGAGATACAAAGCACTGAAACAAACCCAGAACTACAAAGCAGCGAATTTAAGAGAGTTCCAAAATCCTGGGTTTTCAAAGGAGTTTCCATTTCAACAGCATTCAGGATTTGACTACAGCACTGACCTTTGTTGGAAAAGGAAACTTTGACGGTTCAGTTTTGCACGGCGTATGAATAGCAGTCAGTGGAGGAGGCCAAGAATGGGTCATCTCCTATAACCAGACCAAAAATTAATAACAAAATTAAAGCACAGATTTCAAGTTACAATCTTGATTCAAACGTTCACCCTGTCTCTCAATTTTCGGTTCACTGTCCACACTTCACTAAGCTTTATATTCAAATCTTAATTTCCCAAACGTGTAACAAAGAATTTGCACATAAACCTAAATCTTAAACTGCTGCCCAGGAGAAGAGATAGTCAAGACACAGTAACAAGCAGAAAGGCATACATCAGCAAAACTGGTTGGCCTGAACTGCAGCAGAAGTCAGAGTCTGGTCATTTCAGACTGTGAGCAGCACGTACAGGATACAAGGGCAGAAAGAAGAACCCTAGGAAAGGGAAGCCTATAAAGTCCGAGGAATAAGGGGAAAGACAAATGCTCGAAGCTGGAAAGAAAGTGCTTTGTACTGTCTCAGAGCATCTCCGAGGACCATGGAGTACTGAAGGTCAGAAGCCATGGAAATGCTCAAGGGCAATCTGATGATCTTTTGTGACATCAGACACGTGACCAGGGGATCGAGAGAGGGCTAAAAGAGACTCGACAAAATACCCTGGGCAGAAGACACGGGAAATTCTGCCGTGGGGGAGCAAAATCTGAAAAGCTATCGGAATCTAAGGGTGGTATTTTGGTGGAAGAAACAGGTCGTTCTGGTTAGGCTAACAGGGAGGCGGCCCAGAAGAACAGGAATGCAGCGAGGATACGCGGGAGGTGATGCGCACACCCAGCAACGCCCCGCGCCCAGCTCACACAGGGCTCTGCTTCCCGTTTTCCCCGGTCTACCCGCACTAGCAGAGTAACCGAAGAGCCCTCCTGTAACAACCTGCAGCCAGGTCAGTTGGAAAGGCACTAAAGGACTGCAGAGTCCTTTCCACCACCTCAGCAACGTTTGCATCTTCAACAAGTCACGAACAAACCCAGAGGACTTACTTTCAGGATTTCATCCACGCAGCTCACGTCGCCAGACGCTGATGCCTGCAAATCAAAACTCAAGATTAACACCTCCTAAAGCAAATTTTCCTTAGAAGATCCAAAGGGCTGGAAAGAGTTAAAAATAAAACTTCACTCCTTACCATGATTCATATGGACTCTATGGAGATACAAACAGACCTTGCTAATTCACTTTAGCAACATTTATTTTAATATCAGATAGATCCATCTTTTTACGGTGTGAGTCACACCCAGTTATGAAAAGCAAACACACGAGATCCATAAAACTGTGACAATAATCTCTTACTTTTCACTTGACAGGTAAAGCGATCATAGGCAGCCTGCAAAATTAAAAGCTCGTAGAGAGAGAGGAAAGAGAATGGCAGCGTTCAATCATTTCCTGGAAGAAGCCACCGGATAATATCTGAATTCAAATGCGCGACCACGAATGCACAGGAATGACAAACTGCTTTATCAAGTAAAACATACATTGCAGCACGGATCTAGAAGTGGCAATAATTACGAAACTCTGCATCTTCTGCATCCCCGATGGCTACAAGCAGAAAGGAAGCAAAGCTACTTTTCGACCCGCTGCGTCGGCATTAGCACGTCGAGCCTTCATCAACAAGAAAATTATTTCTTTTCCCTTTTTTTTACCTGTGCCCTGGATGTTATTTTGCTGCTTGCTGAAATCCCAAGAACAAAGGCTTCTCTCTAGCTACCACGAGCCAAGCAGTTGAACAGGAGATGCAGGGCCGTTTGGTTATTAAGAAAGGCACTCTCCGTAGTCGGAGCCCGCGCCTTAACCATTCAACAATTACCTCCTCCTAAAAGTCCTTAAACCAAGAGCACTTCGTTTCCAGCCTAACTGACCCAAGTTCTGACCCCTGCTCAGTGTGGTGTGCTTTAGGGTTAGCTTATTGTCCCTAGGTGAATGAAGGTGTAATAATCACAGCTAGCAATTGCTACACACTTCAAAGGGAAATCTGACACATGCAGATGGTATCGCTGCTCCAAGAGAACATGGCTCCCAGAAATAACAATATGTGTACCTAGCTTATCAAAATATTTGAGAGGATCCTGCTATTTCACTACCTCTGACTATGGAAAATTAGGCTGTCTGGGTTAAGTTGGCCTTTCTGAATGTCTCACCACAGCCTTTCTTTAATAAAAATCACAGTGCCCACAGGGAGGAAGCAGAAGGGAAAAAATAATTCCTTTTGCACATTCCCCATTTAAAATACAGATCTTCACTGAATAAAATTATGATGCTTTGTGCTACAGAAGACACACGGTGTTTACTAAAAACCACATTTTGGTTGCGTAGATTGGGATTGTAAAGAAGCTGGAAAATCCCAGCCCAAAGGGACTCGGATTGAAGAAGCCAGGAGAGAGAGGGCAACTTACGTCCAGCGGTTGAGAAGGTATTTTCAGCTTGGTTAGATGTGCTTTGCTGCTCGGCTTCAGCTCATTGACGCTGCTGCTGTGAGTCTGGCTGCTGTAGTGTTCAGAGGATAACTTTGGTTCCATGGATTCCTGCCCATCCATTGGCCTTACGTAGGCAGTGGGTTTCTGTAACATTGAACTGGACTTGGACATTAGTGAAGGTGGAAAAGACTGATTAGAGTGTTGCCCACTTGAAAACGAGGGCACGCGGGAGGGAGAGTCCCAGTTGGCATCCGGATCCCGGGGAGATTTTGACCGTTGATGTTCTTTGCTGTGATGATCATTTCCATGAGATCTCGAATGGCTGGAGCTCAACGAAGAAACAGCAGACGGTTTTCCAGGGCTGGAAGAACGGGGTTTGGAGTGTTCAGACCCATGCTGGCTTTTTTTGCGGCTGCTGCTGCTACCGTAGGAGTCACGGTCGTGCCTCTGGCCACCACTGCTAGTGTTATTGCCACCGCCACGCTGACTGCCGTGCCCGCTCTGTAAACCCGAGGACCGTTTCTGAGACTGCGAGGAAGTGCTGGGTGCTGGTCCTACAGGAGTCCATTTGCTGCTCTGGTGCGAGCTGGTGTTATGTCTCTGATCACCAAAGAAACTTTGGTTTGATTTTTCATCCGGTGCTGATGGTACGGTTGGTTTGGGAATTGCAACCAGCTTTTGTAGCGATCTGTCTCCTATAAGATCCGTCATTTCATCATAATTACCAAGCATGCTCTGAATCCGACTAGACAATTTGTCTTCTTTGCTGGTCTGTGAAAATAACGTTTAAAAAACAGTGCTTTAAAATTCACAACTTCACTTTCAGCTCATTGACTTGACAATTCCTGCAGCTGATCTACATTTCAGGGCTAAGGTCATGGCTACTATCTCTGTCTTCTCTGTCAGTTTCCAATTCCCCATCTGAGTTCTGAAGACAGCAATTTAACCCCTAAAGCATAAGGAAAAGATGTATTTCAGCAGCAGGAACAGTCGAAACAGCACTGATCGGTGCTTCGAGTAACGCACTGGTGAGGCAGATGCACGTTAAACTGCAGATGCCTACTCCCTGTCAGTTTAAGGACTATTTCTCTAATACAGAATCTATCAGTCCTAAGAAAAGTTTTAATTAACAGTATAATAAAATCAGCTTAACCTCTCCACTGTATGTAATTTTTAACTGGTATTTATACCGGCATAATTCTTGTTGCCAACAAGATTATCCATAAGAAAGGGTTCTTCCTTACATAACCAGTTTGTTTTCAAAGAGGGTGCGCTGTATCACTGCCCGTGTGTCCCAGGCAGCTTGAGTTAACCAAATCCCCTATGTATGAAGTTACCCACCACAGAAAATAACCCAGGAATAGAAGGAAAAGAAACAAAGAAAAAAAAACCAAACAAACAAACCCCACAAGTCTTTCAACTTTCCTCCTGCAGGAGGACGGTTTTCAGTCGCAATGTTTTACTTCTTGCAAACCACCTGAAATTACGATGAAGGAATGGGTTTGCTTTCCAAGTGAGCTTTGAGCTACGCAATGAAAATGTGAAATGGTGCTTTTTTTAGCTCTCCCGGAGTTAGGTTATTTTTTTTTCCAATTCTGTTCAGCAAATCAAAGCCGGGAGGAAATCCAGCACAGGTAAAGCTGTACAAGACCATAAACAGCGTCCACTCCTTTAAAACAAACTGAAAAATACGATCCAAGCAATTGGCATACGAGAGTTAAAGCTGATCATTCTATCCCATCGGGCATTTCCACACTTCAAATTAACCTCCTATTTAAACTTTCTGAACTTACCCAGGTCTGGATTACATCGACTGAAGGCTAAAGCACCCAAACCCCAGCAATGTGGCATGATACAGTGGGCAGTTTAATTGTTTTGAGTCACTGCAGCAAAAGCAGGAGAATGGCAAAAAAAAAATGTATTGTTTGATCATCCGTTTTCTTACTCCCTGCAAAGCAGCCCCTCCTTCCTAAGCGTTACTGTAACTCTGCCAGTAGAGCTGGTTAGTAACTGTCCGTCCCTATTTTCAAGCCCCGCTGAAATACTTGGTTGACGCAGGAGCTGTGGATCTAATAAACCTGCAGACGAAGATAAATTTACAACACGAATTCGCACACGACTTCTGCCATAAAAACTGCACGTGTAAGAACTGCATAAACTCACAACTTTGTACGGTTCAGCAAAGAGAGGAGAGTTAGGTGGAAAGGCTTCTTCACCCTGTTGAATTTCTTGATTTCGCCTTTCCCTTTCTTTCATACGCAGCACATTCCGGTCTTCACGGTTCATGTTGCTGCGAATAAAAAACATAATTTCTGATCAGAGGAGGGGCGGAGGAGCGCTGCGGGCGCACGCGCTTGGCCCCTCTGCCTGCTTTGCCCAAAGAAGGGTCTCGGTTCAGGAGCCCCTGCTGACCAAAACTCCTCAAAACTGCAAAGATGTTGGTCCAGTTTAAGCCACCTCACGCTCCGAAGAGCTAAACCCCACGATCTACCGCGAGCTTCTGCCGAGGAACGTTTATGCACTCATAGAAAACTGAAAGAAATCCACAAAGTCCTCAGGCGAGTGACTGTTTCAAACCATTTCACCTGCTTGAATCGTTCAGCTGCTTCATCCCACGCTGTGCATCTCCCATTCTTTTCTAAAATACTTTTTCTCCTCCGCATCCCCCAAATGTTCTGTAGTTTTACTCTCTTCTTCCCCCACCCCATGCAGTGCCCCCGACTTCTCCGGTAGACTGGGGTTTATTTTTGCTGCTGACATAATTGGCACCCATTCTCCCACGCTCTCTAACCTCAAGCTTTGATGCTGTTTCCAGGTCTCCCTTCCTACCTGACTCCCCAAAGATGTTTCTACTCAAAGCAGTAGTTTCAGTGAAGTTCTGGCAGCACGGAGACCATACACACGGCTCTGCCACTGTGAAAATGCAGATTAAAAACCTGCCCAACTCCCCTCTTACAGATTTCCCTTTGCAGTTTGGTCTCGCTGCTCCAGTTAACAGAGATACACCAAGCTGTCGCAACACCAAGTTGGAAAAGGTTGCCTTTGAGCTTGATAAAGGGCTGGGATTTAAAGGAGTAAGGGAAATGAGAAGATAAATAAGGTGGTACTAACTCTTCCAACACGCGCTACCCTTTACGTCAAGGGATTTACAGATGTGCTTTACTGATCTGCACAAAGTATGGCAGGCACTTCCAGGAAAGAAGTAAGATGGTCTTCCACATAATTCACAGTCTAAAATAAAAATGTCATCTGTTTACAAAATCATTATTTCAGGTCTTTAGACAGTGGCCTGCTTATTCAAAAAAAAAAAAAAAAAAGAGAAAAATAAAGTATTTATACAGCACTGCTTGGAAAGCTGTGCAAAACCAGCCATCCCGAGCCAAAGGAGGCAGCTTCAACCTATCACTCAGTTTTAAAGCATTTGTCCTTTCACCTGAATAACGTTTTCGCCTCTTCCTGTAATTTCTTACTCACTTGGCTTCTTTTTGTCTACTACTGTGGATATGGTGAAATCTAAGAGGGTGTCAAAAGCAGACTAAACCCACGGTGTAAGTTTAAATCTTTGACACTTCTTAAGGCAACGGGTTTGCTCTATTTGCCTGCACTGCAAACGAGGTAAAAAAAGCAGCACCATAATCCAACTCCGGGCTGACATTAAGCCTACGAATACGGTAACTTTTAAGTTATATGTGAAAAAAAAATCACTTTTTTCTCCAGTTACCCTGTGTCAGCAAGCGAACATCTCGGCTGCCCACTGAGAGAGGGACCCCAGTGCTCCAACCTGGCGAGTTTGAGGTTTAAAAGGCTCATTCTTCAGCCTGCAGCCCAGTTTCTTACACATGTAGGATTTAAACCGAGACAAATATCAGATTTAATTCTAGATGCTGCTGGGTTAAAGCCAAGTGAACCATTTGAATCTAGGCCGTTTTACTATTAAAGGCAAAATGCGAGGCAAGGACCAGGAGCCTCTTACCCTTGAGCAGTGCATTCCCATCAGCGCGCTAACACTGAGAATTAGACGCAGCTACACATTTAGATTATAATCTTAACTAAGAATTTTACACCTCTATTTTACAAATAGAGGGTTAAATACTAACAAAGACCTTTACTATTTTTTACAGGGACAAGCATCGCCTTTGAAAACTGTATCAACATTTATGATAACTCTTGGGACCCAGGGAAAAACACACCACTTGTGCCAACACTCTCACCTGAAAGGAACATTATAGCAACGTTCTACCTGGGGTCAGAGCTGGAGCAAACCCAGAGTTGACCTGGCTCTACCTGCCAGGGTCAGGGTAAAAATCGGCCATCAGAAATCTACCAGCTAATCACACTTTTTACCACTCCTCCCCAGTCTCCTCTAGTGTAGCAAACGATAAACATCTTCACCAGGACTCATTTTGACCGTGTGGGGCTTAGGTTCTTTTTAATTCTTTTAATTTTTCTCTTAGTCAATAGTTTGAATGAGATTGAAGTTAGACTGGTTTGTATCTGATCATCTAAATCTCTACACAGAGGTATTTTAAGTGTCTGCAGTGGGTACTGAGCTATTAAAACAACAATACTACCATTAAGTGGGTCATTTAGTTAGTGGGCCTTCCTCAGCTCTGCACTTCAGAGCTTCCCAGTCACGGTGGCAGCTTCCACAGCCACGAAACTCAACAGAAGATCAATTTGCCTGCGTTCAGGAAACGTGAGCGCTGGAGGTACTTGGAAGAGCAGCAGACTAAGGTGTGCCTACTAAACCAAGATCGCCAGCAACTACCTTCAGCACAGAGGAAACCGCAACACTTCAGTTTTCAACCACTTGTAATTGTAAGAAAACTTTAAAATCCACTCTCTAAAACCTACTACTACTTGCAAAGTCATTTGCCGCTCCCCCAAGGCAGGGCAGACATCAACCCTGTCTCACGCTGGCACGAGAAGCTCCATTCTCTCCCCGTTTCAACGGTGACCGCTGGGAAGGAGCTCTGCCCTACCACCACTGCAGACGCAGGCAGAGCTGCACAGAGGCCAAACTGCTTCTCTTTTTCCCCACAGTTCCAGGTTTAAACCTTTTCCCACGAGATAAAAGAGCCTGGAGGTGCTGGGTGCAGCTGATCTCCTGCCACCCCTACCCCACCCTTGGGCAAGAGGACAGCAGCGCTGCTCCTCCCTCCCTGCACAGCAGGCCTGAAGTGGAAGATGAAGAAGTCACCGAGTTGTACCTGCTGCTATCAAGAGGATCCCGCTAGAAATTCACTCAGGGAGTGAGCTGAGCCGGAGGAGCAGAGCCAGGCTGAGGGAGACAAAGCTAATGCCCCTGCAGCAAGGGCCAAAGTGCCCTTAACTTCCACATCTGGGGAATGAAGAGTTCAGCACTGAAAAGGAATCAGGAACCAGGCCTAACAGACACCACTGTATCTCCATTTTCCGAACGGCGATAATTCGACCTGGTTTGGGTTGGAATTCCCTGTCTGTGCCGTCAGCACAGGCCCTTCGGTACGTGATGGCACTACCCAGCTGACTCTCTTCAGACATCACGTCTCTTCTCCAGCTCAATCCGAAGAGCTGAAAGCAAGGAGGAAACTCGGCAGGAAGTTCATGGCAACTTCTGACCCAAAGCTCCCTCGCGCTCGGCCTTTCCCCGCTGTTCAGTGCTGATCGAGCACTGAGCACATGAACCGGTCGAGCGTCGTTGGAATCATCCATACCAGAAACACAACGTTCATTTCTCATTCCAACATCTTACTAAACCCCGTTTAGTGTTTCTGTGCATCCCTAACCCAAAAAGGCACGGCTTTGGCTGGAGTTCGCTCGAGCAAACATCACCCCGGACTTTACAACTGGCATTATGAAACTGCAGCGTCGGTGCTGCCCTGCCCACCGGCTGCAGCCTCCTCCTGCATCCCACCTCCCACAGCTCTGGAGCAGGGAGACAGGTCCTAGGTATGGGTCTTCTGGACCACAATTTCAGTTTAAAATAAATAAATAAATAAATAAAAGCAGCACACCCACATTGCCAAAGTTTTAGTGGCAACCAAGAGGTCCTTGGCCAAGCCTTGGGTACATGCGTAGGACTCGCAGCTACTTCTCACCCTTCCTGAACCGCATCAGACACCCAAGAGCTTGTCCCTGCACCAGTTCACCAGCAGCATTGCTCCATCTTCCCAGACACCGTAAGGCAGAACCATCAAGGGTGAAGGTTGGCCTGAGGAACGATGGTCTGCCCGAGGAACCCTCCACACGCAACCCATCGAGAAGATCCAAACCCACCGTGTTTCAGCCAGGCAGCTGTGGATCTTCCAAGCGTGTTTATAACACCTTGACTTCCTCCAAGACATCCTCATTTAACTCAGGGGCTTTTTCTCTATCTGAATTGGTTTCATAAGCAAGAGAAGTCAAACAGTTCATTTATCCAGCGCCGGTTAATTGGCTGTGATGAAACAAATTTTGTTTGAGAACATTTGGCCGTGAACGATAGAGAGTCTTCAGAGAGAACACACAGTATCTAACACTCCGTGCGGGGCACACCCAGCTGCACGAAGCACAAACTCTACTTTTATTTTTAATTTATTACTTTTTTAAAAAGGAGGAAAAAACCACCCGGCTGGAAATCCTGCTTGAATGATTGCAGGAGGCATTAAAAAATACCAGAAACCGCCTTAACGCTGCATCCAACTCCCTCCCAAAGATACCTGTTACCTATTTCAACTCTTTTTCCATGAAAAGCCAGCAGCTTCGAGGAAGCGGCACGGCACACTTCTCCCAGCTCCTGCCTCGAGTATGGCATCGCTACTAAACCTGTCACTGAAGTCACACACGTCATCCTAAAATGCTACTGTCAGCTTTTATTACAAACCCACTCACGTAAGAGCTGTTAAAAAAAGGAAGAAATTAAAAAAAAACCTGCCCTGCAACAAGAAGAAGTAACAAAAATCCACTAACGCGCAAAAGGGGAATGTGCTCTGGTGTCACCAAGGACTATTTAACACTTATCACATAAAAGTGAATGTGTAATCCTAACTTCTAGATTTCTCTGTTACGGTAAAGGAAGAAAATAATGCAGGAAAAAAATAAACCATTGCTAGTAAATGATACGGCTCTGCACAAAAGTACAAAGAGAACAATTCTCCGGGTTTAAAGGCTGACCATAATGTTGCAAACATCGAAGTCATCTTCATCGTTTCCCAACACTGAAATAAGGAACAGACCTACGAATAAGAGTTTATGGGGAACTCAAATAATATTGACGAACGTCAAGAAACAGGGGAAAAAACAACTCTGCAAAAGGACAGAGTATTCTGGTTTATTTCTCCCCTCGCACCTTTTGACACAAAGGCTCTGGGTTCTTTTCCATCAGCTCTGGTTAATCCCGCAGTGGGTTCTGTGCCAAGGGAGAGCTGTTTAGGTTGGGGTGGCTCCAGCTGCAAACGGTATCTGCTCCACCGAAGGAAAGGTTGGTGCTACCAGCCGTGCTCTTTAACTCAGTACCAACCCCCTCCCTACCTGGCCCCGAGCCACGCTCACGCGGTCCCATCGCATACCTGAGCGGAACAAAGCGTGAGCCATAAGGTCATGTAGATACTTTGGGAAGAAGCAACTCTTAAGTAGCTCTATCTCTAGAAAAGACCCGTCCCTCTGTCCTAGGTTTCATCAGGAGGTCTGAGCTGTTGGTAATGCGATGCAAATACAAATGTGTCGGCAACAGGACAGGATCACGAACCGGTGATTCACCCTGAATATAAACAGAAATGTTTCTCTTTCCTAGCATGAAAACATAAACATTTCTATGCCACCCTTCATGTCAGGGACTCCTTCCACACATTCAACAGGGAGATCATGGAGAGCTGGACGGGAACACCCTCGTAGGCGTGGTGAGGGTGGGAAAGCTTTAAAGAAATAAAATCGACGAAGTAAGTTGGCCTGGGTCAGGCTAATGCTCGACAGGACCTAGCGGGGGGGGCTGAGCAGAGCCAGCAGTTTGCCATAGGCACCTCTCCTTCCTCCTCAGCTCCCGACCCCCACAGAAATCCCCGAGAAAGCACCACAGGCCTGGACTTGCTGCTGCTTCTCAGACAAACGAGTGCAAATCCCTCATCACCGTTAGTCGAGAGACATTTCACAGCACTGTCTGTTGAGAGCACCTTGTTAGTTCCAGTGTCTCAGTCAAGTGACAGTGCAAGTAATTACGTCCTGCTCATTAGTTTTATCTGCCAGATTCCCCCTTCGGCCCTCAAAACCGCGTCAGGTTACCCAGGTATCAGCCAGCCGGCATCTCTCCTGCTTGAGAGGCCACCACACCGCAAGAAGATGGATAGAAGAATTACAGCCATCGTTCCTAACTCAACACCAGCTACTGAAAAAGGACTTGGGGATCCTTTAGAATTAGAGGCTCTGAAGAGTAACGTCTCATTAAACATGTTCAGATGAGAAATGGGTCTGTGACTCACCTACCCAAGATTGAGCACGTAGCAGCAAGGACTGCGCTGTGACTAAGGCAAGAGTTAAAAGGCAGCAACTGGATCTTAGAAGCCAAGTTAAGGAGAAAATTTCTAACTCCAGCAGTTGCAATACAGCTCATTTTAAACCAAGTTTTAAGTTCATTTCTGAAACAGCTTAACACTGGTTACATCCAGGAGGAATGTGCAAGATGAGCTTGATGTGATTTCACCCAGGGACCTTAAAAAATCCAGAACTATCTGTTCTTTATAATGCCGTAGCTTTTCACAATAATATTACACAGTAATGAAAACACCCGGTTTTATCCCTCCCCCTGAATAACCTCCCACAGAAACAAAGTCCCCAGCTCTTTTTCCTCATAGAGAGCAGAGCTGCTCGCAGGACACCAACTTCAGCCCCTCCGTTTTGTCCTGTCTCTCCAGAAACGGTAGGGACAGCACAACTCCCCGCTCTCACTGGACACAAACAGCAGCAGCAGGTGGATCTACCTGCCCGAAGCAAAGGCGCACGCGGATGGCAGGGATCCCACAGAGGAATGACCCGGCAGCGGTGTTACCGATTCTCAAAGGAAAAGAGTATCTCTAGGATTGAACGCCGTGAGGCAACAAAGCCACAGTCCACCGAGGCTGTCATTCCCTGCATCTAACACAGCTCCGAGCCAGGTAAGACAGGGGAGTCCCAACGACCGAGCCTGAGCCAGAAGGAGGAAATCCAGCTCATTTGTGCTGTTGAGCAAAGCAGAATTTCAACTCTGCCTTCCCAAGGTTTTGCATTTCTCTCTGCTTCAGCTCGCAATACCAAAACTACTGTCAGGGATACCAGACTTTCTCAACCAAGGCATTTTAGCACCATCTGAAGCTCAAGCCCTGACATCCTACAGTTCAGGAGACAACGAACCCAAAAGCGCTGCAGAGCCAACTGGACTGGGCAGAGCTTTGCTGTCCACTGAGAACACAAGTTTGTTTCTCACACGAATCTCGACTCGGCAAACTTCAGCCCAATTCAGTCTCCCGCTCAAATGACAACATTCTCCCCCTGCTCCCAGTTCTCCACGGCTGGTAGGCTCCATAATTTGCACAGTGCAAAGACGGAGAATCGCGAACACAAAATTTTTACCTGCAATCTTTTCATGTCCACACAGGCTAACCAAAGCATATTCTAATACTGTTTCCCAACAATACTCTGCAGTTTAATTGGGCAGAAACTTAATAGCTGAATTCCTGTGCCTACATGTTCTTCTGCTTAAACTTTGAAGCCAAGACAATTGGTGTTTAAATTTTATTAAGCAATAGTTATTCAGACATTCAACATTAATCTGGCTATTACAGTTCTGACTTCCTCACATTAATTTACTTTCATGAAAGACATCATTACACGAGTATTATGAACTCTACAGCATCAGGATTAAGAAAGGCTTCACTTCACAGAAATTCTCTGATAAATATGCTCTGTACACGATTTGAAACAGTAGACGATGTTTTAATGAGGTGCCATCTAAATTAAGAGACAAAAAGCAGAAAGGGAGAAAAAAAAAAAAAAAAAAAAAAAGACAAATCACATTCATTTCAAGGTTCACTTCCTTCTCCCACCCAGCTGCAGGAGAAGCAAGGAGAGAAAGTTTAGCTGCTGCTCGCTCCAGCCCTACTGAAAGATCACCCGTCTGCACCGTCCCACGAGACATTTATCTCGGACCTCCTACCGCAAGCAAGGCTCGCGCGCTCTGCTGCGGAACAGCGGGGCTTCAGGCAACAAGCTCTGCCACGGTATGAACCACTTGGGTCTTTCGTAACCGCGCGCAGTAGTAAGGTCTCTTCCACAGGACAACGCTGTATAAAAACCGATAGCATCTCTGCCTCTTCCCCTTGCTCTTCCAAGCCCAGCTTAATTTCTAAACACAGCTTTTATTTGATGCATCTTCACAACAGGAGCATCAGCAAGAATGTATTTTGGAGCTGTTAATACACCCCGTGCCCAGCTCTGCTTGGGACTGAAAGCAAAAGGCAAGTTTTCCCAGTTTGGAGTGTAGCACTGGTGTGGCTGGAAGCCCCCGGTGCAGGGCAGACACCCGACGCAGCTCCCGCGCCACGTCGCGCTCCTGCCCCGCACCACTCTCCTGGCTGTGCTGACACAGCCGTTTCTTGGAGCTGGTTGAGCTGAATTAGTGCAGGTGCAAAATGGGTACTTTGGGGACAGGGTTATTTTTAAACACAGGTTTGAATGCTCCGTGGCCCTCAAAACAGTTACATCAGCATGAGAGAGCGGGAATAAGCAAAACAAAACAACCACCGAAAACCCTAACAATCAAACAAACAAAGAAAAACAGACCAAAATCCACAGAAGTCTGATGAAATAACTGTTGTACGGCAGTGTCATAGGTGGCCTCTGTCTGCACCGGCTGACAAGCAGCGGGGTCACGGCTGGTGGAAGAAGAGCAGAAGGATGCTGGAGAGCAGGTCGGCAGAGTGGAGAAACTTTCGTGATTTAATTCTCTTCAGAAACACGGGAAAACCTCGAGGTACGATACGGAATGACTGAGTGGCACGACAAAGTGAGTTAAGTTTCCAGAACAACCGACGGGGGTCAAAGGGAAGCATCAAAAGCCCCCACAGCTCACGCACGTCGGCAGGCAAAGATCTTTACAGAAGCGATGGATTGAACTCGGCACCAGCGGTCCCCGTTTGCAGGGACGGTATTCCCAGGATTGCTTTACAGTTTGGAAACCAGAAGGGTTCATAGACTGCTTAAAAATCTACAGTTTTGTGGAGCAGAAAAAAAAAAGAACACAAATTTTAACTCTGATTCCATTTTCAGCCCTAACCTGCATGTAAAAAGTCCATCAAATTCATCACCGTTTACTACCTGGCTAAAATCTGCTATTAATATGTGACTGACATGACAGCTCGGGGACCTGGGAGACTTTCTGACCACCAAAGCCTCTATTTTTATATTTAAATACACTGAAGATGACGAGAGGGCGCATTAGTGAAACTTTGGGAAGAGGAGCATTTCAGATTTGCAGACAAAGCAAAACCAATAAATTTGGAAGCGAGGGGAAGGGACCAGAACTCTCTCCAGAGGTAAGCTGAAATTCAGCAGCAAAGCCACAGCTTTGATGTGCAGCGCTTCCAAACAAACACTAGGTTAAAAAAAAAGGCTGGGAAGTGTTAACCTTTCACCCTACCCCCTCAATGCCACCTGTATTTTGTGATCCCTGTAAGCAGACCGAGGACAGCGTGAGACTTTCAGCAGCCGCTGAGTATCAAGACATTTAGCTGAGTTTGATTTACTCCAGGAAAACAGTCAATAAACGTTAATTCAGCTACAGAAACGCTTTTAATAAAATGATGTTACCTTTTTTCCCCGTTAATGATGTTGTTTCGTGTCTGGTTCCCCCTCCCCACAAAGTTCTTACAGCCTTTCCTCACTTTTCCGGCCGTGACCTTAATCCAAAAGCCATGCTGTTCACAGCTCTGCCAGATTTAAGCACCAAAAAAAAAAAAGATGGAGCCACCAAAGACACCCCAGATAGAACGTGCCTTGTGCTGCTCCTTGTCCCCAGGGATCCCATGTCCCAGGCAGGGCAGCCGGGATTCAAACAGTGGTCGTCCCCACAGAGCCCCAGCACCGCTCATGCGCTGTCATCCGAGGAGCACGCAGCGACACCGGAGCTGTGCTAATTATGAACAATGCTAATGATGAAACATCTTCTGCCGAAGATATGTAAACAGTTTTTGGTCTACCCAGACCAAAAATGTAACTTCTGCATTTGATAAAGCTCATAAAGGCATTGTGCAAGCTGGTTCTGAGCTGCCCTCCTAACATGTTTATCTATAGGCTAAAAGACGGGACAGACACGGAACCGCAGAACACAGAATTGTCACATACATCATTTAAACTCAGTAAGACCCAACGAATCTTGCCACTGGAGAAAGAAGTGACGCTTTCTGTTGCATGAAGTTACAGAAAAACACAGGCAGCCTTGCAAAAGTCTTGTCAAAATTCAGTTGAATTTCAAAATACTTCATGCAATAGGCCGGTTCGGCTCGTACGGAGATGGTCAGTTTGTTACAAAGCTTAAACGTGATAAAGTGGCTGCAAACAGATAAAACTCCTTCTGAGTGCTACAGAAATCACACGGCAAGAACTGTTCCTCATCGCTGAGGCACCCAGGGATCTGGGGGACAAAGGAGCCGCAATTAAACCGTTTGGTTGCCTTTCTTAGGCACCTGGCACGGACAGCGACTCCTCGTTGGCTGAAGTCACTGAATTCTACTAAGAACAAGCTAAGATGAATTTTTTTTTAAGGTATGATTCACTATTTGCTTACAGATCATCATGAAAAAAATATTAAGTTACCTAACTGATTCCATTGTATAAATACAAAGTACTCTCCCGCTACCGAGCAATCACCCCATTATACCGGCCAACGAGATCCCCATTTCGTACTCCTCTTCGATAGAAACGAAGATTAAACCACCTATTTCTGACCATCTTTAGTTGTCGAGCCTGTCTCTAAACCAAGGCTGAGTGTATTTTCGTGTCTGTCTGAACAAAGCCGAGCTGGCGCGTGCCGGGTTCGGAGAGCAGGAGGAGTGACCCGCGGCACGGGCACGTCCCAGCAGCACCGGTGCCCCCCACGCGCACCGCGCTGCTCCTTGGCAGCGGCGGCACAAACAGCAAGTGGATTTATCACAAAAAAGCCCCAAACAAACAAAAAAAAAACCCAACGTGAGCTACTCGGGCCAGCTAAGGACGTGAAAAGGACACTGGAAAGGTCTTTACATGGCAGCGCAGCGTGGATCTTGCTTCACGTGGCCATAAAGGAGGCAGCTTTTTCCTTACAAAAAAAAGTAGAAAGAAATGAAGGGGAAAACAAAAAAAGATGTTTTTTAGGAGGTTATTAGTGATTAACAAATCTAAGCTGAAGACTGTTTGTTAAAAGTCTCTCCTAGTAAAACATATTTCTGGTAATCATTGGCTAGGAATGTGTCACAGTACAAACTTCTTGTATTTTTTCCTCATTAAATTTAATTGGTGCAGGTCCTTGAGCAGAAGTAATCACCGCTCCAGGAAAAACCTTCTCACCCTTTATCTTTTCAAGGCTACCTGCACCATCCACCGTGCCAGATCGATGTTTTAATAGGATGCTAATTTATCTTATTAAATAAAGCCATTCCAAAACTTCACCAGCCAAGTCATCAAAAGAATTTTGTCAGTCCAGCAACTACAGCGGCCGTGCCGCAAAGAAAGACATGAGAGAGAAAAAATATCAATCCATTTTATCTCATCTTGGCCAATTTTAATGCTTCAAGGCCCTTAAAGTTGTAAGAGTAAATATTAAGATGTCTTTGGAAAACCCGTCATTTTTCAATCACAGTAATCGTCAGATTACTCTCAGGATTAACACCGTACAACTTGCTAACAGAATTGTCCGTGTTGCTCCACTAAAGTCCTTTAACTCGTTTCTCCACATGCAAATTTTCTGAAGTTTTCATCACAATGGCTCATTTTTTCGGATTTAGGCCTCGATTAAGTGTTGTTATAACAACCCTTTAAGGAGGAGATGCTCGTGCTGAAGGCAGTGGAACTCTGGAAAATGAGATTGGTAGATTTCTGACTTTGTTTTCCAGAAACTCTGGTTACTCCTCTGCCCACAAAATACATAACATTGCACAAACACTAAATGCCCACTTTGATGTGGCTTTTTTTTCTGGTTTGATTTTACCCTCCCCTATAGTAAAAATTGCTCTGCAGCCAAACTATCCAAGGAGAACCAGGGACTGTTATCTCCTCATCCTACTTGCTTTAATGATTTGTGCACATCAAAGCCTGATTAAAACCATTTAAGCACTTCCATCACTGAAATCTCTTTAAGGTCTTCTGGAAATCAAATTAAACGCGGAAACAAAAAAAAAAAACAACCAAAATAAATCCATGTGAATGCCCAAACGGACAACTGCCATCAGCCCTTGAGCTTTGCTAGTAAAGTCAGCGGAGAAGGTGACAGACACGGCTTAGCATTTTGAAACATAATTCGACTAAACCCAAGAAGACTGCAGACAATCAATCTAAATATTAACTACTGATGTAAAATGCTTGCAAGAGCTCACGCCAAGGAGAGCCCATTCTAGGTTTGTGACTGTTCTACACGGCCCTAAAGCACAAGAGGAAAAAAGCCCCGAGCAGAAGTGCCTGCTGGGGTGAATAAAGCTATCGCAACTCGCTTCCAGATTTTCTGATGCTGGAGGACCAGTTCCACTAACATTGCCTTATATGGCTCCAGGGCGGTTGCAGTTTATCTGCGAGTACGTGTCTATCTATGGGTAGGTGCCACTACCTCGGTATCTACACGCTCTGCGCTGCTAGAAGAGCGACGAAACCTCTGCTCTGCTCTCCTCAGGCCGATCTGGTTCCTGGAGCTGGAGCACACTTCCATCTCTCGCGTCGCTGCCCGAGCGCACGCGACTCGGCTCTCGAAGCAGGGGCACGTACCTCTGACGCCGCAGTGGCGAAGCAGGAAAGGGGCTGTGCGATGGTGTGAGATTTCATCAGGGGGCAAAAATGTTGAGGAAAGTATCTCATCGGGAACAGCTTACCTTGGTGAAATCTTAGGATAAGACGAGGACAAGCTTAAGCTAAGGCCAAGCTTAAACGATTCGTCCTGCCTGGAGTGTACTTTGGCCCTGGGTCGAAGTACTACTTTCCCAAGGTTTGCTTCTAGAAATTAAATATACTATCTTTTTTTTTTTTCCTTAAAACTGGGAAAAGTATGTAAATAAAATGATGTATGATCCACCTGCAGTGAGACACTAAGTGCTCACCTCCGTCTGCAGGAGATCACAAGGTCGCAGCTTACAGCCACCCCTCCCGTTTCAGCAGCGTACGCGGTAGAAGTCACGGAGTTTTAAAAGCAGTAAGTGTAGGGGTCCCGTTTGGTTTGACGCTTTCTCTGCTGCTCTTCCCAACCCCTGCAGGGCCACCCTCGAGAGCTTCAGGAGAGGCACACACTCTTCCACAGCCTTTGCTTCTGCCCCTCCACAAACCTGCCACTAAACTTAAAAGCTGAGGAAAGTTCCAACTCTGGTCCAAAGAGAAACATTTGAAAACTACCCTCAGAAACTGCACAGAAAGGGAGAAACTTCCATCCTCTGCTGGAAGAGAATCATGTGGACAAAGTGCAGCATTTTCTGGCCTGTTGTCTACTCTGTCCAATCTTTACGGCCCCGCTGTAGTACTGGGAACAAACAGGAGGACCTGCTGCGAGGCTGCAGAGTACAACCCCATCCACGGGGAGAGACTGGCAACCCTGGAACACCCCCTCCTGAAAACCACGATCACTACAGGATCAGTAAAGGTACCATTTCTTTAATTATAAAACAGGGAAATCAACACTTCCAAGTAAATTATCAATAAATGCTATGACATGAATAAAAACTAAGATGAACTGTAAAAAAAAAAAAAAAAAATCAAAACCCAAACAATAAAAGGGTCTCTGAGCTGCCTACTGAGGCACTGTTGGGCCTGGGTACCCACCACAGCTCGACAGAAAGACGTGCAGGAAAATTTTTCTTAATGAGCTGTTAAGAAAATTATTTCAAGACTTCAGGGCAAGAGCTTCTCTTAGTCAATGTCTGTGCAGCACTGAGCACAAGGAGGTATTTTTTTTCCTCTCTTTTTTTTTACCTGTCAGTACCTGGTGCTGCTGCCAGTTAATAAACTGTGTTCTACATTCATCAGCAAGAATTAATGAATCAAGTAAGAACAAGAGACATGACAACCTGAAGAAACACAAGCTAATGCACTCGGGGAGAAAATACAGCTCGCTGCATTAGGGAAAAGACAGGTTTGAAACATAAAGTTGGAGAAAGAAACTTGGAAAAGCGGTTAAGAATTTGAGAGCCTGGGGAGATGGCAAGCAGCAAATTAAACAGGAGTGTGCGAGGGAAACAGTATCAGGGCTGCAGGGAAAGGGGAATTTCGGATGGCGCGCGGGACGCTGGCAGAGAACCAGGGGAGGAAGCAAGGTGTGCTCGGCTGCAGCCCGGCGCCGTGCTGGCCACCTCTGCAGCGCTCGGACACAGCGCCCGAGCGGCGGCTCGGAGCACCAAGGCGGTCGTTCCAAGTGGGAAACCTTCAGCTGACAGGAATACGGACATGGAGTATCTAACGAGAGAATACATCTGGATTCCCAGAGCAGGAAAATAAACAGTAAAAGAACAGCACTGCTTTAAAAGTTCAGGCTGACTAAGCTTACGAGAAGAGCTCCATGGCAGGAAGGAGCTCGAGCCTGTGCAGTGACGTTCCCTAAGCAGTGGCAGAACCCCAAGCGTTTCACAAGCTGGAGTCATTAGGAACTGCAGAGAAGGAGCAATCCTGTGAGAGAAGAATTTTTGCCAGGTAAGGCCTTTCATCTTTAGCTTTGCCATTCTATGAAGATTTTTTTTATTTTCTTATTTTTACGCAGCAATATATTTCACACACGTCTAACCCTCCTCTATCGAAACATGCTCTGTGAGAGTTTCCCGACTCGTTTCCAGACAGTCCCTCTCCATCTCCCCACAGTCTGGGGACGTCATTTTCTCACTGCTAAGTGAGGATAACATCAACATCACCCCTTTCTTGATACAAACTCCAGGACAGGCACTAAAACTGAATGAGGAGGAATAGAGGTGGACTCAAGTTTAGCTATTCCTCTGCTGAAGGTGCCTGTGAGACCAGAGTACGACGAGAGAACAGGACCAAGCCTGTACAACAAACCACATGTGAGTAACAATCTGAAATTATGTGGCCAAGAACAATTACTGCAGCAGAAAAGAAACCTCAGAGTCACTAAAATCTCAAGACTATTCTCCCATCCACAGACAGGTACACCCCAAATGCATCACTGTGCGACAAACGTCCCTCCCAGCTCTACACACACGTTGCTGCTGGTAGGGGCAGTCTCAGGGAAGATGCTCAGACTTTTTCCATACACCCAACAAAGGCAAAATCTGCCTTTCAGAGAGGGGCTGATTTCCCGTCTCAATTCTCAAGATGCAGCCTCAGACACGGGTATCACTGGTTAACATTTCTACCCTCAGCAACAGACAGTTCTGTTGATCTGCAGCAAGGAGTAAGAGAAGTAATGATTAAAAAAAACCCCAACTAAATCACAAAGCAAGAGGATGAGCAGGAAGGAAAGGAAGGGGAGTGGCAGAAGCAGTTATGGCAACTCTCAAGCATGGAAAATACAGGGCGGGGGAGACAGGGGACAGCAGTTTCACTGTCACTTGGTCACAGAGTTCCCTGCCTGCTTCAAAAGATGCTCTCTGGATCAGGACAGCACAGGCCCTCCAGGTCTTTAGTCACATCTGACATCAGGAGCAACCTCGGTGTCAGACAAAGTGCAACAGAACATCCTTGCCAGCAGCTGTGAGCTAGAGAAGGAAGAAGGAACTACTGCGTACGTGCCAACTTATCTACCAACTGTAATGTCAGGGCAGATTTCTGCTGCAACTATTTATCTATGAAACCTGAGCGACACAAAACGCGTGGCATTTGCAGATAAAAATGTGGCATCTTCTCATTAAAGAGAACCACACAAAAGCATCTGTGCACTCCAGCTTACTCAGAAGGCAACCCAGAAATCCAAGTGGTATTTCGCTGAAGTTTTAGCAAGGTTTTTTTTCCAGTTGAGGTCGTGAAAACTGGAAAGATGCAAAACACACAAACACCAACCACTTTTGGTTCAGTGTGCCTTCTAGCACAAAACCTACCCCAGGGGCTCAGTCTCCCTCTCTCAACGTTTGAGACGCTGGAGAAAAGTCATTAAACGTCTCTGCACTTGCCATTTTCAGGAAATAGTAGGGACCTGAAACCGGTTTTGAGACTGGAGTGGAAATGTACTGGGTTTTTTTGATGACTGTTAACTCTGCTCGACAAAGGACAGCTTGCTCTTTCCTGCACAAGGCTGCAAAGACATCATGTAGCAGTTAGGAAATAAAACAAAATTAATATTGACACCTTAATAAAAGTCAAGATATTAGCAATGCCAGAGTAAAATTTTCTTCTCGCTGCTGACCGGTGAGAACTGCACGGTGACTGCTTTGAGCCACCGTAACTCCTCTATAACCCCCCCGTACCTACGGCTGTGTATGTCACACCTTGCCCGGGCAGACGACACGCCAGGAGTGCTGGGAGTTTAATCATGTTTCTCTCATTAGAGGAGATAACAAAATGACAAATCAAGTCCACAAGCACTCCTCCAAAGCACTCGACTGGCCCGTTTCACCAAAACGCCCCCGGGCTGCAAAGTGCAGCGTTCGGGTGACTTCAGAGAAGCGTTCGGAACTTCCAGAGAAACGCAAGGAACTAGAAACCTACCCCATGAGAAGTTCAGCAGCTAGAAGGGAGATGGCAAAAAGGTGACAACAGCACGGGCTTGAGCAGAACAGGTCGATTTCAAAGACTACCGATGCTGAGTAAGTGCCTGTTCAGCTCAGGCAGCGGCAGGCGGGAGGTCTGACTGACATCCCTGGAGACACGTGAACGTTTAAAACATCAGAGTCTTCCTAAGTAAATGATCAAACCAGGCTGCAATAAGCCACGGAGCTGGGATGTGAAAGAGCAGGGCCCACACCTGCGGAGCAGAGCTCTCTTGGCATCAGAGCATCACCTTTCCAGGCCCTGCTGGAGACAGGGGGATAAGCACTCGGGAGTTTTCCCCCCAGACGAAGTGAACCCCTTTCTCAGTTCAAGCAGCGAGTGAAAGACCCGGCAACTGAAAGCACTAATGTCTGCGTGACACGTCTCAACGCTTTCTTACTTTATTTTTCCATTGTGAAAAAAAAAAAAAAAAGAAAAGAAAAAAGCACTTGTCAGCCCAGGTTCCAGAAATGGGATCGCTCTCTGGATGACGAAGTCCAACGCAACCCTCACCAGGGATGATGCTTTTACGTAACAACTCTCTAGTCACTCACAAGGAGGGTGTGATCGCCTGTCAGTAACCCCTGACCTTCGGCAGCATCTACCCGAAGCCGTTTCCTACGGCCAGAGCAGCACCCAGGGGCACCCAGGGACCGGGAGCCCCCAGGGACCGGGAGCCGCCATGACCCCGGGGTTGGGTCCTCACCTGGGGCCTCGGGGGTCCCT
>JAAGNO010003430.1:0-48231 GCA_033439905.1 Ceryle rudis | reverse complement strand
CACACACTATTTTTATAATAAAAAATTTGAAATTCAGGTGGAGCTTTTTCTTCCCTTGATTTTTTTTGTATTTTATTTTTTTTTTTTTTTTTTTTTTTTTTTTTTTTTGGGGGGGGTGCAGGGGGCTTTACTGTTTTATTATGTTTTGCCCCTCTTTGTCTCTAAGGTGTATATTCTGTCTCTTCTGTACTGAGCATCTGGGCTATAGATCCAGGCCTGGACCCCACTAATAGTGCCAGTTAAACAAATACAGTTTCCTGAATACAACAGGAGGTCTGAGACTGAGTCTGATCATTGCAGAGTAACCATGCTGGTTGTTAATAGGTTTTTCCTTCCTTCTGCTCTTTGGCTTTCCCTTAGTTGTGTAGTTTTCTCCTTGGCTGGCCTGGGCTCAGACACCCGCTGGCAACAGCGGGGTGGCGGGAAGGTAACAAGCTTCCTTCAAATAACATTCTCTATGCTCATGAGTAATATTAACTGAGGGCTGGCTTCCAATGAGTGCTGTGTCAGACACAGGAAAGCTTCTTTTTACCTCTAACTTCCTCTCCTGCATGGGGATTTGGGGATGGAGCTGTAAACCACATCTCATTTCTTATTCATATGAATCACTTGAAGCAATAGCTGGGTTCCCCTCCTCCTCCCACCTTTTGCTGTATGACTCTTGTTTGTTTGTTTGTTTTTCTTTGCTTTGCTTACCTGACTGGCAATCTATCACTAAATGCCTCCCCTTCTCTCCTTTTAATGATTCAGTGTGCACTTCATACACTCCTACCCCTGATTACAGCTTTGAAATTTGAAAATCACACCCATACCTTAAAAACTGAGCCAAATAAAATGGGATTATCAAAAAATGGGTGGGTTTGAAAACTGGTAATACTTTTCTATCTATTTAAATTACACAATGTTCTAGTTGCAACTGAGTCTTCAGTTTCTGGAAGAGTGGAAGTTAATGTGAAATTGTCTAAGCTCAAGAGTACAGTGTGTTGTGGTCAGCAAATCAAGTAAGTCTAATTAGATCTACTTTTTAGCCCTGTCAAACATAGGTTTTGTCTGAGGACTAAAACATATGTATACCACTCTGAAGACAAGCATTTTGAGAAAGTTTTTTTCAAAATGGGAGTTAACCTAGCCCTGTGACATAGCTTAATGTTCACAAAACTGCTCTGTAGGTTTTGGTAAATGTGAGATTTCTTTAATCCTTCTCTATCTGATATCAGTAGTTCACAATGATAAGGTAACCCCCTGGTGCCAAAGCTGAAGGTAAGGTTGTAATACAACTATGACTAAATAAGTGTGTGAGTGGGGGAGTTGAACTTGGAATGTGAATTATGATAGTTCTCCATAACTCAGAGAAAGTTATTTTTATAGTGCTTACCTGTGTACCCAAGCGAACAGATGCAGTCATACTGTCCTATCTGGTTGAGACATGTTGCCCCATTCAGGCATGGTTCTGACACACATTCATTCACTTCCAGGTCACAGTGCTTGCCTTGGTAGCCTGGGACACAGTAGCAGGAGTATTCATCAATCCCATCCCTGCACACTGCTCCATTGTGGCATGGCTCAGAAATGCATTCATCAAAATCCATTTCACAGAGTGTACCTGTGTATCCTCCACTACAAAGGCAGGTGGGCCCAGCCAGACCATTTTGGCAGGTGCCTCCATGCTCACAAGGGTTTGTGTCACACACACTGATGGTTATTTCACAGGTAGGTCCATTATACCCAGCAGGGCATTCACATGTAAAGCTGAGGTTTCCAGCAGAGTTTAAACAGGTAGCGTTTTGAAGACAAGGGTTTGAGGAGCAAGGATCAGAGGTTTTATTGCAGAGTTCCTCCACACTGTCCACTGACACTTCTGCACAATGGCAGGTATTGTCTTTACGATCAGCAATGCATGTAGAGTTCTTTTGGCAAGAGTTTGACAGGCACCTGGAATCATTCCTCATGCAAAGTGTCTCTAGAAAGGAAACAAGAAAAATCCTGAGGACTTCCTCAGCAGTGGGAATAACCAAGAGTAACCAAGAAGATTAACACAACTGTGCTTCAAAACCAACAGCTCTAATTGTTAGCTGTTGAGAAGAAAACAAGACTGGTAACTGTGTGATGCATATTAGTAAGATAATAAATGTAAAATGAAAACAATTATGAAAATATGAGTAGGTTGTAATTTCCTGTTCTTGCCTCTTCCGTTAACCATGCCCTGGAATGTCAGGATTGCTTAAGACTTTATTAAGAGTTGAGTTGCAATGATATTGGTGGTTGTCAGCAGATATCCAACAACATGGAATGCATTTAAGTATATTTAAGACAAACTTTCTCTAGCAAAAAAAAAAGATGTTGAACCACATTTTACAATTCTATACCACTCTTTACAATTCTATACCACTCTGTATTTTTTTGTGGTCGAAAATTGTTATTGTTGTATAATATTTCAACAAAGCTAAATGAATTGGATGTAGTTATAGCTCAAGTGGTTCAAACTATCAAGCACTCTGATTTTGACTTCATGATTATAAATAGTAATTTGACAGCTGTACAGCATTTACACCACAAAGAATCTCACAAACACCTGTGATTAAAAATAGCTCTCTAGAAGAACATGGTGAACATGGTGTAAACATGTTCCTTATCCTCCAGGAACTTTACTCCTGGAAGTAATTAAAGGCCACATGGAGTTGCCTTGCTGCTGTAAAGATCGTCTGACAATAACATTATATACCTCTCACTTCCCAGTCAAGGAGTAAGTGTTACCAGTATTGTTTGTAACTCACAACTGAGAAACACTGATAGAGTTAAAGCAGTGAAAGCAGTGAAGGATGTTCTTTCCAGGAAAAAAACCACTTTTGCCATGAAACTGTGTAACTTCTTAAATCACAATTAATTGTTTCCATAACAAAATAAACAGCTGTATTCAGATAAGCATAGCACGTGTACATAGGTATATACCTGCTGCCTTATATTCAGTGGTAAGCTTACTAAGCAATAGTAACAAGGTGCCAAATACCAAGTGCCTGAGGTAGGTGTGTTGACGTGGGCAGTCTCTCTGCAATCACAGATTCACTGCCAACAATATCAAGTGAGCTAGAATGAAGCTTGTGTACTTTTATGTGCTATAATTGGGTCACATGCAGCACAGGCACAGGTGAAGAGTGCAGTGATCCCTAAATTATTCTCATAATGTCATGTTGCTTCTGTCATAACTTGGTATTGTTTTGGTATGAATCAGTGGAAATGGTGTTAATCATCAGCACTCATCCTGAAGTGTTCAGGAATTTTGTTACTCTCATATAAACTGACTTGAGGCTGTGGAGATGGTAAGACTCAAAGGGATGATTGAAATGGAGTGATTGCTCTGGTCTAAAGGTCGAGCTTTTGAATGCTGAGGAGAAGCTAATAGAAGAAATCCTGGAGTTGCCTCCAAATACTGTGCTAGTAAAATGAAACAATGGCAGAGCAAGCCTCATAGACAATGATTAATGGAGAGAAGAAAGGCAAGTAGTTACTTACTGACATAAACCATCTAGAAGACAGGGACCATATAAATACTGACTTAAGAAGGCAAATTCATGTATAGTATTTTAATTCCTACTGATCAAATTGAAAAATCTGATCTGGAGTATAATAAGAAGAGTTCTATCCAGTACAATTTTTTTCTTTTGCAACTGTTTTTCACCATGTTATAAGGAATACTCTACTGTATAGTGAGCATCTGAATACTATAGACTTCTACTGGGATCATGATGTGACATTCCTCAATATATGAGGGTAAAACTGTAAATGAATATTTCCCATGCTGCTAGAGAAAAAAAAAAAAAAAAAGCATCATGGGAGGGGAAAAACCCCCACTCATATCTTCACCAAGAATCTATGAAATAAAGCTGAATGTTCCTTTTGGAGAGAGGGTAGTGATTCAGAAGGTGAGACTAGTGGGCTGGAGAATGAAAGTTCTATTGATTAACCAGCAGAGAGCTGGAGCTTCACCTCCTGTTCTTTAAAGAAAATCAGGACAAAAAATAGTACTTCTGATTTAGCCTGCCTTTAAAATGACTTTCTCCAAACCAGTTAACATTCAGTTTTGCACTGGGAGCAGATATTTCATCCCAATGAAGTATCAGTTGTACTTCCCCCATCTCACAGTTCTTGCTGAATGCAAAATTCAAGACACCAGCCAGTGTGCTGACTTGCTCCACAGTCAGCAGTATCTCAAACCTTTCTGCTCCTGAACACATTCTTATTCATGTTCTAGTGTCCTAGTTTACATAATTTTGTGTATTACCCATGTGTTTAATTCCTTTTCTTTAGCCTGGAGAATAAAGAGCTCATTCCAGTCTATTAATTACAGTTAAAATAAGCAAAACTATGTTCCTTAGGAAGTTCTGCATGACGTATTTTTCTTGGGATTGCACAACTTAAAAGAGCTTTCTTTTCAGTCTGCCTGCCTACTTAAAATTCATTAAAAGTGCATGTTTGAAGAAACATTGCAAATTTGAAGAAATTAATTATGATTAATTTATAATGTTATCTAACTATTGTCTTATGTAAACTATAAGAGGTGAGGTAAATCATTCAAGTGCTTCTTAAATAGAAACTCTGTTACATGAGAAGCAATTTAGTTAATTATTGGTGCTTTTCCCGAGATAATTTGCATGCAACAGCTTGATTTGTTGTAATGACTGAGCGAGAAACTATAGCAATGTACTAGCTATGAACACTGGGTAAGAAGCTTCATAGCACTATCAGCCAGTAACAGTGGACAGAAAATAGAAGAGGAAAGCAAGCCCTAAAAGCACAGCCTGTAATGAAGGCAACTGTTTTGTCTCCAAGGCAACACCACAATGGGTAAAACTTTTCCTGGATTTTTTTTTTTAAGTAGTACCTTAATTTCAACTCCCAGCTTTCATAAAACACATTTCTCACACAGAAATTGCCAACAGACATTTCAGTAAATCCAATACTTCTTAGAGAACGCTCTTGTCTAATTTGTACTACAAGTTTACAGTGAAGCAATAAAGTTTTTGGAGTTTTATCTTCATTATAATGTGGTCCACCATGATTTTTATTATTTATATATTTCCTGAAGAACACAAGAGTTCTGAAGGTCTTAGCAGAGATGTAATTGCTGTTGAGATCTAGCTTACTTGTGATTTAAAGGCTAGGAACAAGAGTATTTGTTATAGGTGCTATTCAGTAGTTTTGCCACAGCAGCAAAACTGCATCTCAAAAAGGTGATCATCACAGGGCATGCAGTTATTATACTGTGGTTATCAAATGGTATGAGTTCTCTAGGGCATTCCCATGGGGTTTTTTTGAGGAAAGTCATGTTCCTAAATGGAGTGCTCCAGAAAATACTTGGATCCTGGACTGCTAACTAGAGCACCATTTTCTGCCTATTTGAGACAAGCTATATACACCACCTCCCTGCCTGCCCCACGGAGACTCAGTTTTCCTGCTGCTCTGAAGTGATGTAGAAGGATGGATTTGCTAACCTATTGAGCACTACATGGAAATGAGATAGGAAGAAGATCATAGTATGTGGAAGTTGAACTCTCCTATGCTCTGTCATGTGATATGACAGAGTATGATGGTGTCTGATGCAAAGGCTGTCTCATTTTGAGCTGATTTTGTGAGCTGATGGCTAATATATTCTCTACATTTGCAGAAAGACCTCTAAGGGGCAGAAATATTTCAGTGTTTGGGAAGCAGAGGAATGACCTGAAAAGGCCTTATGTTCTAGCTCAGATATGCAGTGCAGTCACTTTCATTCTTAAGCAATTAAGGTCACTTCAGCAACGGCTTGTTCTGACAAAGTCTTAAAACTTGTAATATTAGAAAAACGGAAACAAAATGCTGATCACTTCGGATTTACACTGAGTGACACTTGACGTAATTAGTAGTCTCTTTATAAACATTGGTGCGTTAATGTAATTACAAGAGGAATTAGTGCCAAGTGTTTTACCCCATGGTTAAATCCTTTTGATGTAGATGATAAAGTTTAGCAGTAAAATTCTTTGCAGTAAAGCTTGCCATCTACTGGCAAATCATCAGTACTGCCGGAAGCATGTCAATACCTCCATATTTTACAAGAACTGGCACAAACTATTAAATGTAAGGAATGACAAGAAAAAGACGGTATTTTTTTTCCTCTTGGATAAGCACATTTGAAGTCATCAAAGTGATCTTGTTAGTATATGAATAATTGAGCTTATATAGCTAATCAGCAGTAAAAATGCATGAGTTTGACTAGTAAAGTCTTCTTAGTGATGAGAAACCACTATAGCGATTTTTAGGATGTTGGAAATACATGACAATGAGCATAGGTAGGCAAAATTATATTAATGGGAAAGTTAACATAAACAGGGCAGGAGTTCTGAAAGGGCTAGAGCAATTTGGCATAGATCTTCTACCTACTGATGAGGAAACTAGTATTCCTCAGTAAAACAGGTAATTTTGATGAGCTCATCAGTGTACCTTTCCTGACAATTTTGAGGATTTTTTTTCCTAGATCCTATTCAAATCAGAGACCTAGAGATTTCATGGGTGCTTTTCAAAATATTCTGCTATCTTAAGTCGATAAAATCAAAAGTAAAGTGAAATGATGTTCTCCAATTCTGAGAATCTGATTAGCAATCTCAACCCTTTAGAGCCCACAAAAAAAACCCTAGCAAACTACGTTGGGTTGTTTGTGTCAGAAATGTCTTTCTGGTAAGACTTACTCTTTCAGGACACAACTTCCTACAAGTTGATGAAATATCATAATCAGCAGAAGAATTTAAAATCAAATTTCAATCACTGCTAATCATGTTGTGATGAACGGAAGCTCACTAGACTCCAGCCTGCACTTTGCTAATCATCTCATCGTGCCTGGAGGCTGCTTGTAATTTGCAACGGTATTCTTCAAATGTGCATTCTTCCCCTGAAGGAGGACTGGGCTTCAGAGCAGCAATCAGCACTAACAGCTTCAGACTGTTTTACATAGGCTGCAGAGATTTTCCGACCTTCTTAACAGAGGCAGCCTATTTTCAGAGGGAAAAAAAATATCTAAAAGAAGATAGAGAACTTCTTGATACCCATATAGTCATCACACTGATGAGTTTACTGTGCTTTGAGGAGGACTTTTTCCTTACTTTTTGTTTATTTTTAATGCAGTTATTACTTCACGGGCTTGAATTAAAACTAGGAAACTACACCACCTAATTCACTGCCAGATAAAGCAGTTCACAGCAAACTCTGACTTTTTATTAACTCATACATTTTGTAAAGAAATGGATAGCAAAAAAAAAGATATGCTGGTCTATTAGTTGAGAAATGAAACTTAAAAATATTCCTCAGGAAAAATGATCAAATTACAATAGCAAAAAAAAAAAAAAAAAGTGTTCTTTCTTTTGTATAAAAAAAACCCCAAACACACACACAAAACCAGAAAACAGCAACTAAACAAAACAGAAAATGTGTGTTGGGTGGGATTTTTCTGGTTTTAATTTCCTAAAATAGCTTATGTAATTGGTACCTTGTGGTTGTGGTCAGTCACTAAAAAGATGAAATTTGACTGGGATAAATGAAGCAACCATTGCCTCTCTTAGTGCTAATACTTCAATCTGTCTTCCACTGAATCAAAACAAGCATACAGAATTTGTTCACAACTAAAGGCTTAGTTTAAGTTCAAATCAGATCACTAAAGAAGTCATGGGATAACATAATGGTACCAAGTATTTAGATAGTTCAGTGTCTGGAGTTAGAAATAGCTGCCTTCAATGTTTGTGTTCACTTCTTGCTTAAAATTTGCCCCTGGGATTTTAAAACAAGTGTGTGAATCTGTGTTACTGAAATACTAAGCTCTGACTTTAGTGAGATCTTGACATAATTAGCATTTAACTGGAAATATTAAAATATTGCCTAAAGCAATTAGTGTTGCATTGAAGAGCGCTTGGCTTTGGCATAACTAAGCACATCTCTGTTTATCTTCAGTATACCATGACATAAAATATACAGTTCTTCACTATGACAATAACTTCCTAGAAAAGACAGCCTTTAAAAATTGTGGGTGTGTATATATATTCAATCTTGATGTATAGAGATGAGCACAGCTGCATAATCGACAATGATAGAGATTGAGAACAGATAGCTTCACCACGGACTGAAAGGCAGATGCCATTCATGGATCAGCATTTGGCAGATAGGGAAGAAAGGGACATGAAACTCTGCTGTTCTTGATAAAACAGAGCTAGGTAAGGGGCTATCTTAGCCCACAGGATAAATTTTCCATTGAGAATATCTGTGAATAGACCATTTTATTTTTTCCTCACAGTTCTGATTTTCAGACTAAATACTCAACCTTCCTAAATATTGCACTAATGCTATTTTACCCCTTCCCATCCCCCAATACATTTGTACACCGTCTCTAATTATTTAATGTAATGAGTGGGTTGTAGTTACTGTGATTCCATTTCTCCTTTTCTATCTTCACCCAGGAGGAAAGCACCAGCGCCAGGACCTGACCTGCTCTATCCACAACTGGAATTATTACTCATTCTTCTCAGTAGGAAAGGATACCTCGGGAAGGTATGAACAAACTTTGCCAAGGAAACAAGCACTTGTCATTGTGTCTAGAAATACTGTGGTCATAAATGGTTAACCCTGGATCTTTAACTTCAATTGTGTGTCCAAAACATGTTGTTATAGAAACCACTTTCAGTCTTTAAATCTTGAATCATGATTATTACCATAGTAACCACCACCACACATAGGCAAAAAGAAGAAAAAAGGTGGTTACACAAATATTTCATTTCTATCAAAAAAGACAATTGTGTTTTCAAGTACATTTGTATCAGCAAAAACAAAGAAAGTAAATTAACAACTTATTTTCTGAAGCAGAAGTATCATACATAAGGGTAAGAGTAACAACTGAATAACATTAAAATTTTAAAATGTTTTTTAGGAAACACTTTAAGGCTGCCTATGATTCAAATTACAGAACTGGATATTAATTCAATGTTTCCATTTCACTATTCTCCAAACGTTTCTGCAAGCTCACACTAATTTGGTACGGCTCCCCATGAACGAAGGCCATTGCTGTTGCCTGTCATTTTCTTCTGCTGTCTTTTTGCCTTTGTGCTGCCCCAGACTTCCTTACCCTATGGGGGCTTCAGCAGCAGCAGTTCTCACAGCCACAGCAACCTGATTATATGAAACACAGCAGCAGTTTGTCACAGGCTTTCCTACAAAGCAGTCATGCAATGCCTGTTTTATCCCACTGTGGTGAGGTGTGCTAGTTCAAGGGCACTTGTTTGGCACGTGTACACACATGGTTGCTTTCTGGCTACTTCAAGAGTGCTGGAGAAAAGTGGGGGAGTTGGTGCAGCTCATTAGCTTGTGAGTTGTGTTGTCAGCAGTGGGCAAGTAACACAAATACTTCCAGAATGAGGTAAATGGTTTCTTCTAGAAGTAATATTTTTGGCTCTCGATTTATTTTGCATCATGCCCTAGTGTCTGTGCTGGGAACAGGAGGAGAATCACGCTCAGGAGATCAACAAGGCTCCTACATATTGAATTTGGATGATTTTTGGTTCAACAGGACGTCAAGGCATGGCGTTAACTAGCAATGCAAACAGACTGTTTCCTAATGCGAATAAGAGTGTATCCATTGCTTTTATACCTTTCCATTTAGCACTACCACACTGCAGTTTAAGTTAATAGTGCATAATGATCATTGTGATTTTACTATGCACAGGTATTTTTGTTTAAGATGCAGGACAGCAGCTGATCAGGCCCAGAAGGTAGCTGATATCTATAACAGTAAGTGATGCAGACACTGATGCAGAAACTGAACGGACTTCTGCTGTGTAATCCCTGCTACTGTATACACTCTAACTGAATATAACTTTTCTCTTCAATACTTTCACAATATATCTCCACACTCTTATCTTCTAAATCTGCAGAAAGACATGAGTGTTATCAGGTGTTCCTTCTCCCTTTAGAAGTAATGAAATCTCTTCTTAGTTGAATTCACATAGCAGAATTTATTCTTTGTATTACAGAACAGGATTCCTCCCCATGCAGTATGTGGTGGTGGGAAGCTGGGGGTCATCTTCAAGTTTGCCCTTCCATCAGCTCTTCAGAGAAGAATATGTCAAGTTTATTGTGTTTAAAATCTGAAACAATTTTATTCACATAATAAACTTGATTGCTTATTGGTGATTCTACAGGTTTAATGCCTTTGTCCCAAGGAATCCCAAGGATTCAATCAATACCTTTCCTGTCTGAACTGCTCTTAGGACTTCATTAAATCTGGGGACATCCTCAGCATATAACTCAGGATACAGAGTTGTGTATGTGAAGATCTCTCCTGTGAGATGAAAGGTTTTGCAGAAATAGAGAAATAAAAAGAGAAAATCTAGGTGGTTTAGTTACAAGTGTGAATTATGGCTTATACTTTAAAATGTTATCCTGTGTTGCTTGCCCTTAGTGAGGTTTCTCAGCATGCCTAGATGAACTTGTTTGGATGGGTGGATTTGTAATGTTTTTGTGAAAGGTGTTGCTCCTCTCTTGCTCCCAAGAGGTACAAACACAGCAGCAAGAAGCCTTTTAAAATTAATGGAAGTATAATCTGGCATTTCCAAACCTGATATTGGAACCCAGTGGGGGTGCAAGTGGTGCTAGGGAAATGTAAAAATGAAAGTAATACTGTGTAAAAATGAAAGTAATACTTGCAGTTGAAGAGATATCACCTATATTGACAGCTACATTGGGGAGGAAAGCTAAAACACACACCTTGGAAGCAGGCACAATGAGGGAAAAAGTGCAAGAACTGAAAAGGGTTGCAGAAATAGCGAAGCATGGTCTTCCTACTTCTCTGCATCTATGGGGGGATTTTCAGGAACACAGAGGGTGTAACACAGCATAAAAGTGACAGTTTGTGAGTTTGGGTGAAATCCAGTTGCTCCTGGTTCTGTTTGAATTCTAAGTAGTGGAAAACTCAGAGCAAAGAAGCTGTTGCCTCTCAAAGAAGCCAAATCTCACCTTGAGAGACACAAGGTCTCAGCCTCCTGGAGTCTGGAAAGAGTTTATGGCACTTTGTGTAAGTAAAAGGCTCCCAGCTCCTACTGAGCTCCTGGCTCCCACTGAATTCAGCCTCAGGAAGAAGCTGGGGGCCTGACTGTCCTGGGAGATGCTTACACTCACACAGACCAGCTACCACTGACTTGCAGTGCTGACGTTCCATTTAGGTCAGACCATGCAAGCAACCATGCTACCATTGTGCTCGGCTACTAACACAGGAAAGAAAAAGCAGTCAGAAATGCCGCCAATCACTGCTAAATCTTTGATCTACTGAGTTTAGAGAGGCTAAAAACTGAGTACAAAATTGACTTCAGGTCCAAATTCTGTGTGCATGTGTTATTTGGTTTTGAAAGTCATTAAAAGGCATCCTCTTCAGTCTCCTTTATCTGTGGTTCTGCCCTTTATTACCTGTTACCTGTGCTTAATATGAAAACAACATACAGCAGTGATTCTGATAAACAGTAGACCACAAAGGTGCTGTGATTTTAAAACATAGCTTCAAATGTCTGTTACGTTGACCCCAGTGTATTTCTTTCTGAGTCAAAATTGGATAGGCTTGAAGCCCTGATTGTTAGAAATGCATCACACCAACTTGTTACATGGGACAAGAATTTATTTTCTGTTGAGGGACATTTTCACCGTCACTTTGCAAGTCACAGACTTCAGAAAATTAGATGTTTCCCTCTGCAAGTCACACAATTTTTGGCTTTAAGAAAATATGCGTACCCTCACTTGTCAAATGTGCTACACTAGTAAATAATAGGGAAAATGTTATTGTCAGATATATCATACAGGCATACGTTCAGAGTAAGGTTTTGATGCCTTCCAGTTCAACACATTTGCAACAAGCACTTGTTTTCATGGCATTTAGATAACTAGAAGGTCCCATCAAGGCACATTATATCAGATGCACCATATCACTTTCCTGCACAGCCAAATCTCTAGCAACAAAATGCGTATTCAGAAAATTATGTCCTTTAACATACTAGAACAGGGACAAAAACCATGACAAAACACATAAGGGGTTTTACAGATCTATTCTTTGCCAGATGGCTTACTATACTCTGCTTTGAAATCTGTAAAGAAATTAATGTTTCAAAGTTTCTAGGTGCAAAGCCATAGCCACTGGAGTGCATGCTGTCCCTCCAGGCTTACTGATGCATAGTCCTTTTCTCCCACAATTTCAGTTTCATACTATGTAACAGTACTCTCATATCAAAATCATGATGCTGTTTCTCCAGTCTCTCCAGACTTTAAAAAAATAATCAGCCCTGTGGCAGATAAGCATTATGTTGCTTGAAATACAGTGTACTGTGATTTAAATGCCACAGGAATCAGAAGAAAGTTTCAGTGTGGCTACAATGCACAGTGAGTACAGAGAATGTAAGGTCATACTTTTCCAGTGTGAACTTTGTAGAGGAGTTCACATTCCAGCCCTTTCTGTTATTTGCTAAATGCTTTTTCAATAGAAATTACCTACAATTAGCTCTGCATGAGCTACTTACCAATGGGGATTCAGAGACTGCTTGGGAAAAGTCATAGCTCCCGTATTTTGGGACAGGCTAGAGTCTAACAGAGGGAACTGGTTCAAGCAGAGTTTCTGACTGCTTTCCTGCTGAGCTCCTGTGCTGAGAAGAGCTACCAACACAGCCAAAATCATGACATTGAGATTGGTGAAGAACAATTATGTGATCATGATCTGTACATGTTGCCTCCACTGACCTCATACAGATAAAAATCAACCACAGGCCCAATACAACGTTGCTATAATGTGAACGTTTGCAGAGTGCTAGTCTTTTGAACACCAGTTTTATATAACAGTGAAGCTCCATCATGGTCGTAACTCTGACATAATGTCTGTGGTAGATTTCCTGACCTGAAAACAAACTGTATTGTAGCATCCTAAAAAATCCACTGATGTGTAGCAGAGGAAGAATTAATTTGGTTCATGTATTTACAGGACTTTATTTCAGGAATAAGCTCAGAAACAGATCCTAATAAAACTCCAACCTATGAAATTACTAGTGTTAGTCTACAGACCACCTCTCCCCCAGTTTCAAGAACTATTTGCTGATTAATGACAAAACTCTATATCCACCCCAAACACACTATGTAACCTGCAGAGATGTTCCACCAGCTCCCTTTCCCTAAGAGCCACCACCCTCTCCTTGAACATACTACAACCATAGAGAGGACTGGCCAAGCCCTCATTTGATGACACCCCAGAACTCAATTGCACCTGACAGCAATGCAGTGTGATCTAATGAAAGAATGAAAGTTAAATAAAAGCCAGGAGAACAGGAACTGCAGTTCACGTTGTCTTCTCTTTCATATAAGAACTTCGATTGAACTGATTTTGTGGGATAACAGAAACTATGAGAGGTATTCATTAATTTTGGGAAGTTGCTAGGAAAATCAGAATTTTTACTCTACTGATACCTACAAAGCAAGTCCTCAGTTTGACATTTATCATTCTGTTCAGATAAGAAGCTGTCTCTATCACGATTATTTATGCAGCTCCTTTCACCGTGCAGCAGAACACAATGACCAGCCTGTGTAGTGGCGATCACCGCAAAATGCACTGAGCTTGTGACCCTGTCAGGCCAGACAGGGCTGGTAGACACCCTGGTGTCATCAGCACTTGTGTATTTTTATGTCATAGCATTCACAGGGTGAGAGTCAGAGATCTCACAGGGAACCTCTTGGTCTCACAGAACCGACCCCAGTCTCCAGTGTGCATGTCCCCTTTGGGGAGGAGTGACCAACCCAAAGGAAGACCAAGAGTAGGTACTGAAAACCCACTCTATAGTTAGGGAAGTTTTTCCTCTGTAACCTTTGTAATATGCTTCATTGTAGAAGTGAAGCAAAGTCAGAATATTCACCAGCACCAGGGTATGTCCAGGAGCCTTCCTTGAGGAACACACTCAGTAATATGCCTCTCATAGTAGAGGAATATCACTAAAAGTTAAATTGTTTCTATAAGCCTAATACGGTGGTATGTTTTACAATAGAAACACCGGCCACTAGGGCATTAAATACCTGCTATAAATGAAGAGGTATCCAGCAAGCCTTCATTAAAATTAGATCAGTAAGACTTTGCCAGTAAAATGACACAAAATTTAAACCCATGGATAAATAAATACTATCCAGTAGCAGTCAGTATAGTGGCATTATTTCTTGGATATTGTAAAAAATATTTTATTTCCCTGTTAATATTTTCCTTTACTTCTCCCATTTAATTTACATAAGAGGTAGATCTGACTCCTCGTCTCTCCTTCCTTTCCTAGTTCTCACTTTTCTGCCTTAGATTTTTTCCATGCATTCTTCTTTTCTTCCTCTGAGGCCTGAGCCAAAGCAGATTTGGATTTACAGGGCAGCAATGGGAAGTTACAGTAATTTTGTGTGGCTGGTAAGTGAGCTTGCAGTAATTGTAGCCCCAGAACACAAGGTCCCTCATGGCACCAGACTGACGGGGTAACACAGATGCCTCCAGAGCTGTGTTGAAATGCTTACACTACACAAAATGATCCAGAGGACAATAAAGATGCTCTGGCCTGTGATTCCCCTGGATGTAAGTTTTAGCTACCCCTATAGCAGTGACAGTGGAGTTTTGTGTGACACAAATCTGTTCTTAAGACACAGCAAAACCTCACAACGTTGGTGGTGTAGTGGCTGGGGACTGGAAGATAAGATTAGCAAGCAGAGGGAGAGAAGTGAAGCCTCCGCAGCTTGACATCAAGAAACTTTCTCTATCTGAAGAAATCTTGCTGCCATACAATGAAGAAAAAAACCCAGAAAGAATACCCTGTTTGGGGGAGGGACTTTCCTCACACTGATACCAGTCCAGACTTACAAGTCCAGGGCAGCATACTGACCTTGCTTTGTATTAAATTATGCTATATAAATAACTGAGATCTATGCAATAGTAAAGGTGTGGCCAGGAAAATATTAAATACGATTTGATGGCAATAATGAATTTGTGGTAAATATCTAGTAACTACCACATTGGGAGCATTTTTGGCAGAGAGCTCTACAACAGGACTTGTTTTATGATTCCAAAGGGCATAATACAACATACTGTGCTGAGAGACTGCAGAACAGATTGAGAAGTAATTCTCAGTACTTAATGCTTGGGGATTCTCAAAAGCAGTTTTCTCTTCAGATTGTATCTCCTTTGATAGTTGCGATAATTAATTATAGATAGCCTTGAATAGAACAAGACACTTACTATATCACTCAAACAGTGGATTTAATAGGAACAAAACTAGGAACTCATTTAGTAGGAACAAAATATCTTACTTAATTAGAGGTTCAGCTGTGGTGTATTTTCAAGACACTTTGGTATTGATTTGGCCATGGTAGCCTCCTGTAACAAATATTACATTAATAATCAAGGGAACTTGTAGGCATAACAGTGTAGGAAGGAAGCAGCAAAAAGTCTGTCATCCAGCTTGTCAGGGAAGTGGGAATATCACTGTCCAATATAGCATTTGGACTATGGATTATAGTCTCTAGTTCAAAAGTGATTGCATTTATGTGGAGCCCTCTTCGTTGAGCCATTTTTCTTAATTGGATGCAGCCCATGCTTCATCAAGTGAAGAAATCTGACCTCAGGCAGATGCATTTAAAGCTTAACTTTCTCTCTGGATAAATGGATATTTTTTTCTGCTAATAATTCATTACGTTGATTTTGCCTGTTTTTTTTGTCTTACCTGTACTTTAGTCATCATGATTGAACATATGAAATTAGCTACAAAATTAACAAGATGAGCATCAGTTTGCATATACGCATGCTTAGTTTACTCTTAGCATCATGTGTTCATTATTAGATGTGTTGATTCTTTGTTCTTATCAACAAGACTGAGATAAATTTATTTCTGTAAATTCTGATGTTGCAAAGATGCTTTTACTAACATTTCCTTCACCCTGCAATCTTAAATATATGTGGTAGAGATACATGCAAGAATTACTCTGTTTTCCATGTATTGCACTCATGGATTACATCTGAGAAAGTAGAAAGTTTAGCTCCCAAGCAATGTGGGTTGGATTCCTCTTGGGGTGGATATGCAGAACCAGGTGCATTTGTAATCTACCAGCAGATTACAAATTAGCTCCCCCTTGCCCATCCGTCGGTAATGGGAGGGAATTGGCTAAGGTTTTTAATAGCTCTGGAGCCTCCAATGGGGGCACATTATTTGGGTGTCTATTGCTAGGCTGTGGTTTGAGGGATGCTGGAGAGTCTATGCTCTGTGAAGAGAGGTTCTGTGAGTGGCCACCAGCTTTGCTGTCCTTAGGGTCTCTGAGAAAGGCCTGGGTCTCTGCAGCAGAGGGAACAAGCTCCAGACTGCCTTCCCTAATTAACTTAGGAAGAAGAAAGCAAGCTGCAGTAATGGAACAGGAGAGAGAAAACTGGTGCTTGTCCAATCTGCAAAGAATGTTACATGTTACCCAGAGGGCAATGTAGTCTGCCCTAATGATGAGCTCTGTTCTGCTTTTCAATGGATGCATATTCATTAAGTTTTTCAGGTAAGATGTGGATTTTAAAAAGTAGTTTTTTAAAAGTAATTTTTATATTATGTAGGTATTGTTGCAGGTACCAAGCATTTGGATTAGTATCAAAACTGTATATATGCAAGGATTTCTTTTTTGAAAAAACAAATAACCTGAAGACATCCCTCCTGACTTGGTTACTGGTGATCAGAATTCCTACTCAAATCAGCAGTAATTTTGTTAAGTTGTTGAATCACAAGGCTTAACTTGTCAAGTATGTGCATAGTCTTTAAGCATGTCAGTGTGTTCCCACTATCCAAAAAAAAGTTAAGAAGTTGCTTGGAAGTTTAATTCAAACAGAGGAACACTTAGAAGTTACTAAACTTACCTGACTCATGCTGGTTTTTTTGCCTGTTACCGCAATAAGCGTGTGTTAGACTGATTGCTAGGGACGGATGCTTCTTTTCCTTCTAAGTTATGAACCTCTAGAATGAAATTCTATTTAATTATCAACAAAGGGAAGTAATGCTCCAGCTAACCTGTGGTGATATTCTTCCCTCTCTGTCACCTTTCTTTCCTGTCTGCCCCTAAAAGGGATCCCAGATGAACAGCATGCTTAGGAGTAAGTGTAGCTAGAGAGTTCCTGCAGTCAGCATTCCACAGTAATCCGTCATGCCTCACTCCCCAGGAGGTGGGCTGAAGTAGCTCTTGCAAAGGACTTGAACACAGAATAGTAAGAGGGATTGTCATTTAGGAACAGCTGAATTTCAGGTACAGAATCCATAACTGTCAATTGACTTCATTGAGATGGCTTTTGCCAGCCTTAGATGAAGTTTTTTAAAGCAGCTTTTATTAAAAACTCACTAGGGCTATGGCTCTGAAAAAGGGAGATCTTGTTTTTGTTAGTCTGTAATTCTTCACAGTTACCTAACAATTTTCATAGCACTTTTTCTTCTCTGCATTGTTATGTCTGTTTGCTGCAGTGATTGAGTTTTCATAACTGTCAGAACAATGTCAGGACAACGTAAAGACAGTGTCAAGGTAAATACAGAAGGGTGACAGTGTGAACAAGGGAAAGAGAAAAGAGCTGTCAGTACTCAGAGTGCTCCATAGAGAAAATATTTAAATTATAAAACTATTGTCACCATGTACTGAGCAAGAGAGAATAAAGTGGAGATATTTAAGTTACTGCACTATGAACCTGTCTGGATGACAACTTGGCATTAAAGGACTGAAAAAAGTAATTTGCAAGGATGTCTTTCTTCTCTAGCCTTTGTCCTATATTATGTTCTAGACCATGTTCCAGTCCCTAATGTCCTGTCAATGTGGCAATATTCTAATTTAGGCTTCTGAAATACTAATTTGTAACAATCACTGTTTTGGGAAACTTGAACAGGGATTAAATTTTTCTTTTTTTTTCCTTTTTCTAAACATTATACCACAACATGGAAGGATATTCCACTGCCCACCTACAGGAAGGTGGAAGGTTTTCCCACTTGACATAATTCCAAGATATCTTTAGATGTCATGAGCCTCAACCTCTGCTTGTGGCCCACCATGATTGTGGAAACAGTATAGAGTGTGATCTAATTGCACTCAAGGCTCAGTGCTGCAAGGTGCTGAGTATCCTGCTCTCATGTCAGAGTAGATTTAAGACACATACTTAATTCAGCACCACAGTGTGGTTTGGTTTTCTGAAAAAAATGCTTGGAAAGACACATAAAGGACAGATGTACAACTCATGGGCTAAATTCCAGCACCAGAGCTCTGTATGGCAATACTGATTTACTAAAGGCTCATGCAGAGTGAGGTGCTTACCTGTGGAGTGGTTTTCAGGATTTAAAGTTAAGCACTGGTCTTGCAGCAAGTCTGTGAATTTGCTCATTGTGCATGCATGCACGTTCCTCCTCAGCCTTAGAGGTGGGGAGAATGAAGGGTTTTCTTATTATTACTGCCCTGTTTCTGAACATCAGGAAAGTGAAATATAAGGGGACTTAGATGGATGTTAGTAAATACCATTGCAATTCAGGAAAAATAAAAACACCACTGTTAGTGACTTCTAAATGACTTTATAAATCCCACTGAAGAAGTTTAAGAAAAATTAACTTCTAAATAGATTCCAGGGAATAATGAACAATAAACTCCTCAAAATACTTCAGGGATGATATTTTCAGATATGTGAATTAGGTGTTACTATTTGAAATTGAAAAGGTTAAGTATTTTCTGTATATTGTATTCATATGTTTACTATTATTTTAAGGAAGTAGGTCAAATAGATAATAGATTTTCTAACTTGTTGTCTATGAAATAACTGAAAATAACACAGAAATGCTTGCTATTCTTTTACTATCCTATTGCTGTATTATGTTTGTTTGAAATTCATGACTGCATTATATCTAAAACATCAAACCTGGGTGACATTTTTAGATGAACTTCAAATTTTATCCATAGCTTCAGCTGCAGTGTTCTAAGTAAGCTGCTTAAACTGATTGCAATTTTAAATTCTATATTACTAAAGGTGGACTTTCCTCCTTGGACAGTTAAATTTTGTTAACCTGAAAATAGTCTGCCATTTTGAATCAAGCATTAGTTGAAGAGTGTCTTTCCTGCCTGGGGCTCAGGTGCCTCCTCCCATTAGTATTCACACTTCAGCTATCATGTGCCTATAGTATTCACTGAATCTTGCCACTTAGGAAAGTCTATAAGATGGCAAGTTAATGAATATAAGGTGTGTATTGATCCTTCCCAAAAGCAGCTAAGAGTTATCAAATAAAAGAAGTGATACACAAAATAAATCATTACAGTTAGCAACAGAAATCATGACTACAGGAGCTGCCTACATTTATTGCAAGAATGAATAAACACTTAATAATTTTATCTTAAAAACAAACAAAACCCAAACAAAAAAAACCCCCAACCAAACAAAAAACCACCAGGGAGGGGGGAACAACCCACAAACAAAAAAAAAACCCCACAACTAACCCAAACTTGCCATATTATGGATCTCTCTCAGGCTAAGCAAAAAGCTCAAAGTGTGTGTCCCCTCCCCAAAATAGATCACAGAATGTTAGGGGTTGGAAGGGACTGCCAAAGATCATTGAGTCCAATCCCCCTGCCAGAGCAGGACAGAACTAGAGCAGATCACTCAGAAATGCAATAGTTATATATTTATATGAAGTGAGAAACATAAGATCCAGATTTAGTGGTTTTAACAGGGAGACTATTTGTATTGTATTCACAAGCTCTCACTGCAAGCAAGGAACTCACCTTGCCCTTCTCCAGCTCAGCATTATCACCTGTAAAATTACTCCTGCTTTGTAAAACATGCAGTACACCTCATCAGGAAAAAAACTGGAAGCATTTTTATGGAAAAAAGCTTCTCTAAACATTTGCAAGGAAGAGAAAGAATTCAAAGAAGCCTATCCCTCCACACTTGCATGACTCTGCTGGCGTTGGATGTGATCACACCTTTAACGATAACTTCAAAGTCAGTAAAAGTCTTTGAGAGTCTAAACGGATGCCTAAACTTAAACTCAATGTACAAGTGTAAGTGCTAGAAAGACAAATTAGTTTTACAAAGTGAAATACTGACCTTGAACATGAAAGAAGAGCCCTCACTGTTAGCATGGAAAAAATGTTAGATTCCAAGACTTCATTTGAGAAGCAGAACTCATTAGAGAAGATTAACAGAAATGAAGCATGTAATAGCTGGAATTGGGCATGACTGGGATATGAAAGGGTGAATTAATGGACCTCTCATCAGGGTCAAGATCTTAAAAACACTAGAGATTTTTCTTTTAAAGGCAAGTGACAAATTTTGCACCAGTTCCTGTGTCAGCTGAATTTTCATTGTAACAGTCAGCCTCTGTTCGGTGCATAGGAGCTTCCCCTGTATTAAGAATGTCTTCAGCCTTGATGTCAGGATACATTTCCAAGCATGGGGTCTTATTTAGGACCATGTTCACATTCCTAGCACTCTGCAGGGGTTCCTGAAGAGATAGTCACCAAGTCTGCACTAGTGTGGTAACACTGTGGAGACTTTAGATTTTACTTTTTTTTTTTTTTTTTTTAATGAAGCCAGTAACTGATTTTCTGTTTTGTTTTTTTTTTTTTCCCTCATACTTTACACTTCCCATTTTTTGCTATCACTAACCAACTTCCCACAAACTCTAATGATCTTTTTAATACTGAATGTTAATAAATGTTTCAGAATTGGTTGGATGGTACTTCTGATATACTCCCTGAAATCACGGTTTTACCAGTATTATAGTAATGGGCTCAGCTAAACTGAAAATGGTTCACATGAAATAGATGGGGTTGGAAGGGACTTCTGGAGATCATCTAGTCTGACCTAAAACTACATGAACTAGAGCAGAAAGCTCAGCACTTATTGCCTATTATATGTCTGTTTCTCAGAACTTTCCATAATGATTTCATAAATATTCTTTATTTCTGGGAAGTCAGGTTTACTGTAAGCATACGTAACCACATGCCTGTGGTTAATGAAAGTGTTGGTGCTCATCAGTGATTGCAGAAAAGAAGCAGTCACCCATGAAGACCCAGAATTCTGAAGGCCATGGCATAAATGATGTGTAGGTTTTAAAGAAGACAGGAAAAATTAGTCTCTCAGCTCTTTTGATGTTTGCAGTTATGTTAAAAGCAAGGAAAGGGTTCTCCTTTCTGTAGAAAAGATGATACATTATGTCAGAAACAGAGGCACAATTAAATAGCTGTGGCAAATCATTGTGTAGATTTCCCCTAGAACAACAGGTTTGTGCTAGTCCAAAGAAGATACAATTCAGCACGCAAACACATTTCTGATGCTTATCTGTTGCTCAAAAATCCCTGTAAAGTCTAATAACATTCTCCACTTGCTTTCAGTAGTAATGAACAATGCAGATCCCTCAAAGTTTAATTTAAAGGCTGAAATATAATGAGCAGAGGTCATTGTTGTCAGCCAGTCAAATTCTTTAATTATGATTAAAGAATGTAGTCCTACTTCTGATGCATCTCAAGTATCTCAGAAGACGACATTCTCCAGCTAATTGAAAAGAAACCACTCTTGATTATAACCACAAACTTCCTGGTTCTGTGAAACAAAGTCTTGCTGTTCCTGACTGGACATAGCACAAAAGCATCTTCACTGAAATGAGTGGACTTGCAAGGTTAAACCAGAATAAATAAAACTGAAATCATCTCTGCTCAGTGCTACTCATAGGAAATCAGAAGTACCTACAACATATGTACATTTTACTGCAACAAAGCCATTGTCAGCTTGAAAATGATGGCTGGGGATACAGCAGATCCACTGTAAGCTCTTTTCCTCAGTCAATGGGCAATGCAAATGCTTACACAGATCTGTGGGAACAGAAAGTTCCTGTATGAATCTGTGAACTGCTGGACACATCCCCAGACAAAATGCAGTATCTGAAGGAGTGTTTATGTCTTTTAGACTATAGTAGAAGTGAAGTGGTTGTAGAAGATCTTGGTTTGTTCTGTTGTGTGTGCAGAACTGAATCTGCTTCCATTCTTATTTCTTTACTTGTCAGATCATCAGGTCAGTATGTTTGCTGGAAAGATTTAGATTCTTCAAAGGTATTTGGTGCCAATCCCTCCTTCTCCTATTCAATCCCATGAAAATTATGCTCCAAACGTCTCTCAGTCCTGTTGCTTCGTTACAATGGACAGTTGTGGAGTTTCTTTGTCTAGTTGTTCTTCAGAAAATCAAATGTTCTTTGGAAACAGCCTTTTGAATGTGAAAATGGCAATTTATTTTAGTCCCTTTCTTCTTGAGCTTTTCCATGACCTCCAAAATGGATAGATATTAGAGTAAATTGAATCAGACATTTAAGACATACTCAAGAGAGAAGGGAACAGATAGTTCTTGTTATACCAAGCAGAGGGCATTTTTACATGGACTGAGGCTTGCAAAATGTTCAGTACCATTAGCAGTGAAGAAAGAATTATGAATGTCAGCTGTGTTTAATGTGAAAGAAGGGATGGATTTAGATAGAACATCTGAATTAGTGGGTCCTACAAATTGTTGGCCAGGTATTTTCTTTTTGAAGTTTCATTGTAGAGGTACCTACTTTCGTTCTGATGTCATGATATATACTGCTCCAAATACATATACAGATAGTGATCAAAGAGGCTTGGGTTGTCATTCTCACAAACACATTTTTCATATCTTCTTACATTTTAAGGTAGGAATCAAAGTGGAGCCTTACTTTCAACATTCTTTTAACTTCCAATTTTCAGATTGAACAGGGACAATAAGAGCCTACAAGGACCTTACGTGTTTTCAACCCATTCAATAGCTCTGATGTAATCTCTGATATATCAGTGTCATTCTCTGGTGGCTTCTCTCACTGACATTGTGTATTTCTTTTGTTATGCACACTGTTTGCCTGTCTTGCAGGATTGGTGCCTTCTCCCTCTGTACCTTATCCATGAGGCTATCAAAAGAAGGTGAGAGGCTGCTACAGAAGAGTGGGTACAGTTAGGATTGCTTTACATGTGACAAATATCAGCAGTGTTTTTCCCTTCTTGCAGCTCTTGGAGTCAGCAGACTCAAAGATTAACTACTGTGGGAAAATAACGGAAGACTGTCGAGGAGAATTGTAAATATACTCAAGTGACTTGCAGCTGGGGTGCTGAAAAACACTTGTATCACACTAATTGTTGCCTATCTTTGTGTGCTTGACAAGTAGAATATCTGTGTTTAGATAACGTAAGTCTATGAAGGACCCAGAGGCGCCTTATCAAACATGCTTGAGACTACTGTCCTGCTGTGGGAAAGATCTAAGCACTGTGGAAAACTACACCTGCAAGAATCCTTGATATACAGAAGAAAGGACCATGCTCAAAAGCTTTTTTGATCTTTAGCAAGGACCAAGCTCCATGGTACCTGCATCACTGCTTGTGTGTCTTCACCCAGGTACTGCTGCAGACATCCCCTGATTTGCGAGGTAACAAGAATAAATCTACTCTTTGCATTTCATCCATGGTTTTGTGACTGTTCCTGCATCCTGCCTGTTTCAACTCACACAACTACATGCCATGTGGCCATATCTTGCAATTGAATTACATCTCATGTGGCCCATAATTCACAGTTCCAGAACTCTGTATGTAATTCTCAACTCCAGTTTACTCTTCCACTGCGCCAAAATAGTTTCAGCAGCAGATTGCTGTGGTATATTTAGCATTGCCTTCTTGCATTTAAGAAAGACACCCTGGAAAGATGCCTGTGTAAATAACATGGTACAGGTAGATGGGTGCAGACACAACTCCTTTTTGTGTGCTTTGAGCTAGCTGTAATCCAAGTGCCATTTGGCAGTATTAGCACAGGACAGCGACTGATCTAACATGCTTTGCCTCTCAGCATAAGCTTGGAGGCAGCAGGGTGTTACTACAGCTGCACCATTTCTACACCAGAGGTGGCTGATTTCCAAGCAGCAGCAAGGAAACGTATTAGTTCAGATATACACTATGGGGCTCTATTTTCAGTAGTTATCTATCTGGTGAGTTAGACTGCAGGCTTTTCACTTATAAGGCAGCCTCATTTCTTCTTTCAACTGTGTGGACACCTGACTATGTTCAGATTCATGGATGGTTAGCCATAGTGGGAGCAGTACCATAGCTGCTGTTTAAGTACCTACGAATTGCCACAAAGCTTCGCAAAAGCCATCTCAAACAACTGCTGTATACAGATGTCTTTTCAAGACTAGATTATTATAGTGAGTGTTTTTGATTCCCTGCCATGAGTAATCTGACAGTGCAGGCTACTTAAATTGCAGTTGTTTGGATCCTTGCGGACTGATGACTGTCTATCCTTCTAAATCCTTGCTTTGGTTTCCTGTCAAATTACATTGTTTTCAAAGTCCTTTAGCTCACATTTAAAGAAAGGAGGAAATGTGTCACAGTGAAATTCAGAGCTGGGGCTCTCCTTGTGGAACAAAAAGCTGAAGAAGTTCTCTGTACCATCCCTGTTAGAACCCCCAACAAGGGAGAACAGTAACTGTTAAGGGAAGCATGTGACCAATGTATTCTGCCTTTCATCTACTCCTACAGCTCCCCTGGCAGTCTGAATGTGAATTAGAGCAGCTCTGGGTTTAACTACTCTAGAGGGCAGTCAGCCTTTGGTAGTACTGCAACGTAGGAACATAGTGGTACCTCTCAGAAACTATCAGCAAAAGAAATGTTAGGCCATTGTGTCCATGTCTGAGTACTTAGGTTGGGATACAGGTTAGTTTGTTTACTCACAATCTTGATCTCAGTTACTGTGGTTGAGGGCACTTTGAAGGAATGCATCCTGTCTGTAGACTTCCTGACTAATGCAATTAAAGATGCTTTGTCTGTCTCATTATTCAAGGAAAGGTTAAAGGAACAGGATTCCAGTATACTCATCCTTGGGTAGGCAAGCAAGAGCAAGGGTTTTCTGCCCTTGAGCATCCACACAGGCCACAATTATTCAAGCACAGCATTTCCCAGCACAGAAGGATGCACCAGGCAAGTGCCCTGATCCTTAGTTGCTTGGAGTGGGGACACTATATGTAACGAGTTAGTAGCACATGCCCCTTTTCTACCCACAGAAATATTTAGCCCTAGAAATATTTTGATTTCTGTCCCCGCTGATAAGATTTCAGGCAGGCAGAAGCTGCCCTAACCCTGAAGTTGTAGCAGCAACTGCAGCCTTTCTTTGTTGATGCCTGGAGAGGAACATGTTTTGCTCAGCCTGGAGGAATCCTTTAGAACTCCAGTGGCAGCTGTGTGGTATGTGTCACTGCGTGTCAGGCTGCCTGCGGAGAAGCATTGTCAGTTGGAGTATGTGTCAAAAGACAGAAGCAACTTTCTGTTGACCCATTTAATGGGTGAATAAAATATAATCATTATAAAGTAAACATAAGAATCTCATTGGGAAAAGCTTTTATCTGATTTAGGTTTGGGGTTTTTTTTCTTGTTGTTTGCTGGTGTGAGCAATGTGGTCATATGTTACGGCACTGTGAATGGCTGAGGTAACAGAAAAGTACATTGAGAACTGACAAAACATGTCAGTATTTAAAATAAATAATTTAATCTGTAATATCAATCTAGAAAACAATATGTATCATATATCTACTTGCCACCTACTGTCTGTGACTCTAGATGAGTCAATTAGGTTTAAAGGCTTCCCTTAGAAAATGTAAATATCAGAACCTTTTTCCTTTTTGGGCCACCACAAAAAGCAAAGGGAATAATCAAGGTTGCCTAGAGATTGAGACATTGTCTATATGATTTTCTTAATGCTGAGACATGAGTTATAAAAACCCCAAAAGTAGAAGTCTCCTTGAGACGTCTTTGCAAACCCCTATAGGCAGAATCAAAACCACTTAGATTGCTATTTCACTAACTTATTTATTAGAGGGAATGCACTGAGTATCAGGATTAAGAAAAATGGAGTAACACATGTTCTTTTTATTGCTTGGTAGCTGGCAGGATATATATGTATATATTTTTCAAACCCCAAATGTTTTATAAATAGGTAATTTCTATTACTATAAAACTAAAATGTTAAACTTCTCTTAGATTAAGAAATATGGAAATATGTTAATTTCTTGTAGCATGTCCAGAAAGGCCACTTAAAAGAATGTCCTAGGGAGTTCCTGATATTTGTTTTGGTGCAGTAGGTCCCAGCCTTTCATCGCTTTCTTATATGGAGTGAGAAGATGGCTATAAAATTTGGGTTCAGCAGCCAATCTGTGTTTTCCATGCTTTTTCAGTTTTTTGACTATGAAAATTATACTATTAATAATCCATTCATTAATTATATTTTCTTGTGTCGTACTGCCAATATATTAGGTATACTTAAATAGCCTATAAAAAGTGATTATACGCCAAAATCTGGAAATTGAACTATGTGATCCATACCATGGGAGTACTATCTATCCCCATCATAAAGAGTGCCTTCAATAGCCAAAGTGCTTATTTAAAGCCTCGGGTACCAAAAAATTCAAAGTCGATACTTGATGTCTCAAAGAATGAGACTAAACTATTTTCATACTGAAATTTAGGCAACAATTTTGTTGTTAAAGCAACAGAGTTCAGGGCTGCCTTTGTTTTGAACAGCAGATTATCCTAGTTGTGGTGTAGGAGAGAAGTGAGCCATCTGCTTGCCCAGCCCAGGATTTGTGCCTGAGCTGCCCTGGAGCCTCGGTGCCACCACAGCCCTTGTGGCAAGCAGGGACCTGTGTTTCTCTGGGGCTCCATCACCAGAGATCTTCACAAATCACCCTCAGGCTGGTACTGACTGCCCTTCATCTATGTAGCATCAGCTGTGAAACAGGAGTCTTGGAAATCTGTGACAGATATTTATCTAACCCATTCATTAAAAGGTTATGATACAGAGATTTAATTATCCTTCAATTGGGAAAGTTCCCTCAAATCTTCCCTGGTGCATGTGGAATCTATTATTTTGCAGAGCCTGCCCTTCTGAAGGTCACAGGGAGCAACTGATCTCATCCTCTTCCTTGATTGCCATTCTCTTTTGTGTAGGTAAGACTGTAATCATTGCCATTCTCTTTTGTGTGGGTAAGACTGTAATCATATCTTCCCTCAGGCTTCTCTTACTGTGACCCTTTCTCATAGGGCACATCTTTCTAAATGTCTTCCTATTTTTGCTGTTCCTTTCCAGCATTTTCTTAATCGCCTCTCTCTTGCTCACAGCAGCACTCAAAACTGGATATAGCCAGTACTGAATAGTGGATTGATTACTCTCCTGTGTCTTACATGTCATTTTCCTGTCAACATATAACAGCAAAATATTTGCCTTTCCATATAGCTCTTCAATAGGGAAGTAGTCAATCTGGCTATCAAGATTTGAGCACTCTCAGCAGCACTATTTTCTCCCGAGTTTCCATCTGCAGAGAGGAAAATGTGTAGCTAGTTGCACTGGGACAGGACTCCCTAGGTGTCCTAGATTCTTCAAAAATAACATGGGGGCAGGGAAACTCTGTGGATAGTTTACATCTGTAATGTAAACTTTGGGTGAAGATACATTTTAAAGGTTTAGGTATGTATTAAAACATTAGGTTTATGTCCTCTTGTACGACATCCTTGCCATTCCAGCATCTGTTTCTCCAGTACATTGTCACAGATGCTGCAAAATACGTAAGTGTTTCAGATCTGTGCTTCTGACTGAGCATGAGTGATAGAACACCCTTTTGCCCAACCTCCTTTCTCTCTCATCAGACTCTTTCCTAATAGGTCATTAATCACAAACAACACCTGATTATAAAGATTGGTCAGTGTCCTTGCTACAGAATTCCTTTTCTGTTTCTTGACGTTGAATACATCATTCAGTATTTTATCCTGTATTGACAAAATCAATGTCATTTGAGGGCTAAATTTTCAAAGATGCATTTTAATTTCTGGATAACTAATACCAGACATGGGGAAATGTTTAACCTCCAGAGATTCTCAGTAAGGACAGTTCCCACGTTACAAAGCAAATAGCAGAGAGGTTGTCTGTAACCTGTCAGTCTTGCTCTGCTATTGGAATGGTACATGTAGTATCTTAAGGATGCCTTGTAAGAATTTGAATTGAAAGGCTCAAATACAGGTGTGGTTGGGATTCTCTTAATCTCACTTTTATGCAAATGGAGCTATCTTACAGAGGTTACTTCCTTGTTTAAAAATTATATGGTAATTTAAAAATTACATTCTTAGGATTTCATTACAGAAATGGAGATGTTATCCATAATAAAATATATAAACGAAAAGGAAAATAACAAAAACAACCCAACACCCTTTCAACAGGGTCAAGAAGCCATTGCTTTCAACTCACTTAAGATGATGGTAAACATTTCAAAGATATTTCTTCTTTTTGATGTAATATAGATGCAATTTATGACAGCTAGGATAGAGGGAAAGCTGCAGGGCTTCTGGTGCTTGTGCTCAGACATTGCTGATTGCAGCTCTGACAGGAACCACAATGGGCTAGTGAGGATCTGCTGAAGTACCAAATGTGCTACAAACTCATCAAATGTACATGCAAAAAATATTTTGCTGGAAAGCTGCATGTATCATTTGAGTGTGCAAGAGGGATAAGCAGTATAAACAAAACCACAAATCTCTTTATAAGTAGAGCTTTATTCCTAATGCATTAATTAAGCAGTAATTAGAAGTTGTGTGAGTAAATGGGAATAGCTGCTGGAAATATAAATGTGTTGTCCATGGGGAAAAATTCCATAATGCCAGCTTCCCAGAGGGATGGAAAAAGAGGTGCATGTAAAGATCAGATATTTTACATTAATAGCAATCCCAAACTAAATTCCATTCTTTACTTATAAACATTTATGGGAGCTCTTTTAGAGTAATTTTTTTCAGCTCTGCTGAAAGTTTATGAAGTCATTAAAATGGAGAAAAATAGTTTTCAGTTTAAATTTTTTTTTTCCTGAATTTTTGCCAAAAGGAAAAGATAATTCTGCATTAGTGGTAGATCATCCATTGTAAAACTTGTTTAAACAACAAAAAAAAATTATAAAAGATAAGATAAAAGAGTTGTTGGGTGTTGGATTAAGATAAAAGATTTTGAACTTGCACTTGACCCTAGACAGAATCACTTTGAAAATCACTCCCTAAATATACCCATATTTATCATCAATTCTCTTTCTCTTATTTCTTAAGCAACTCTGCCCAGAGTTATATGCTGGCAATTCCTGTTAGACAACAATATGGCAACAATTAGTTATCGTTCTGGATTTGAGACACACTTCCTTCAACTATTCTATGTAACAATTCATGGTCCCTCCTCATACAGAACTGAACATCTCTGGATAGCCCCCAGATTAATTTTCTTTAGGAAGTTCATTTGGTATAATTTGTGGAAACAAATTACATTCACTAAAGTATATAAATCAAACTTGTACTGAGGGCTTGCATACAACACTCATAAGCATGGGCACAAGGCATAGATGAATTTGTAGATCAATACCACTATCTTTACATTAACAGAATGGAGAATACAACTTCACATATTCATACAATTGCAATTTTAGACAAAACCTCCAATGCTCTCTGTTTATAGACAGTCCCTAGACAAAAACAATTGGTTCTGTGTAGTCTGACATATTCATGGTTTGTGTTTTGGAGATTATAAAAAAAAAAAGGCAGATATACTACTGTATATAAGACTTGAGCACCCATGGGTTGGAGAAACACTTTGGGATATAATGACTGACAATGGAAAGATAATTAATATATCTTATATGATGTAATTTCAAACACAGAAAGAGGCACAGGATAATGAAGAAAAGAAGGTACAGTTTTCTTTTAATTGATTCATAGCTCCATTGGTAAGCCAGTCTGGGAAGGAAACAGTCTGTGGAATGTGTTTTGCAGAACCCTGAGGGACATAACAAGTGAATTTGGAGCTAGATTCTAAGAATTTGCCCACACCTCTCCATCGGCTTGTTGTGTCCAGCCTCTACACCTTCACCAGCAGCATCCCTTCACCTCAGGGGTATGACACCAGCAAACACCAGAGCAACCTGATGGATGCTCTTGCCCCAAGGCAGTCCAGTGTACAAACATGGAAGACATCAAGGGCTCCCCTACAGGCTCCTTTTTTCTATTCCAAGAGAGGACTAAGCCCACAACCTTTTTGGAAATGTAACTTTGCAGTATGAAACTATACCTGTTGTTATCACGTACATGTATTTCTGAGCATCCATTTTTGTATTTGTACAGGTGTTGGCACCTGACAGCATCATGTATCAGTTGAGGCTCTGGTAGACTAAATAAGTTACAAATGATCTTTCCAAAAAAAAAACCCCCAAAAAAACACCAAAAAAAACCAACCAACTAAACAAACAAACAAACAAAAAAAACCCTAAAAAAATCAGATATCATTTGTAGGATGTGATTACAGGTTGAAATCCCTGTTGCTATACAGTTTGATGGTAAGTGTTGCTGCTAGTGATAATAAAGGTAAAATACCATTTTTACCTGGGGATTCAAAAGGAACCACAAGTGACAGAACTACATTCTTTAATATCTTAGTCTTCAGCTTTATAGAAGATTTATGTTCAGACAGAAGACTTTAATAAAATTTTACTCTCTATTCACCATTTAGTGTTGAACAGGAATTAAAGAATACAATCTTGTAACACATGCCAAAATACAATTGAGCTATTTTACAAATAAGAGGGCACACAATAATTTTAATAATGTTGAACAAATTTGTATTTCTTTTTAGTTCAACTTACTCATTTTATGCTATATTAGAATATTTTGTTTTCACGCAGCAACATTCCTGAAAAATGTTTTCATTTCATTGCAACTGTTACTGAAAGACCTGCTGTCGGTATGGGACATGTCTCAATGTATGCATACATCTATTCATCTCAGGAAAATGAATGAGCTGAAAAGAAGTTATATGCAGATATGTTCTTAGGAAGCCTTCTTAGGCTTCTAAATACTATTTATTTCCCAATTTGTCTGTAATAAATAATTATAAGGAAGACTTTAAGCAGGACCTAAGATAGAATCCTTTGGGGAAGACAAGCCCAGTAAATTGATTTAAAAATGTAATGGCTGATATGACTTACAAATATCAACAATCTCTGTTCTGTTTTATCCTCAGTTTTTCTATCTTCCTCTTTCTCAGCTTTATTTTTAAGGAAGGAATTAATTACAGTCAATTCTTCTGCTTCTATTTATGTGTTATATAATTATATATAACTTCACAGTTATGTTTTTATTAACAGAAATTGTTAACAGTTTCAAATGGTGTACAAACTTTCTTGTGAGAAAATACCTTTCAAGATCACTAAAAACAATGCATCAATAGATACAGATATGGTCCTGAGCCCAATTCTGGCTCCCGCTGTAGCTGCTCCATCCTGATATATCAATTTATATCACATCAGATTGCAAATGCCACAAATCTACTTGAGGAAGAGAGTCCTCCAAGACTGAAAAGCCTCTTGCTCGAGACTGGCCGTATGGCCATAACCCAGAGAAAACTCATGCCACATCTGAAATGTATCCTAGTCAACTGTGCTAAGGAAAAGGCAGAAAATTACTTAAACTACCTCTTCTTCCTTTGGCATCCTGCACTGAGCAGAGTTCACCCAAGTTCAAAGCCAAAACTTGTGTTTATCTTCTTTTTTTTCAGCTGATTCCTTGGGGGCTTCTTTTTTTTTTGTTTACATTCTCTCAATGCTTTCTTTGTGCATGATGGTTTTATTGTGACCTTTTTAATTTTATAAGCATTTAACTTTTTATTCCCTTTCCCAAAGCTTTTAGATTTTGTTTGAATATGCCTGCCTCATGTATAAATGATTTTTTTTTTAAACTACCACTGTTCCTGTTACTTTCTTTTAATTAGATAGGAGACTGTCACAGTGCCTTTCTGGTTGATCATCCTACAGTATACATACTGTAAAAATTGCTTTTGGAAAGTGGAAGATCCAGCTTATCTCTTTTTCAGGATATGTCCTGTTGTGAGTTAATTTAGAAAGAGCACTTTGTATTCCCTAATTCACATCAGCACATTCCCAAGCAAGAAAACTACTAGGGTAGAACAATGTTTCTGTGACATTCTGTATTTTTGCCTGTATCTTAATATATGGGGTTTGGTTTTTTCAGTGCTGGTTGATCCAACTGCATGTGTCTGCTTTTCAGCCTTTAATTTACAGTCTCAGGCTGTAAACTGTCCAAGTAACAATTTGAGTGATGCAGCAACAGAAGGTGACCCAGATTACACAACACTGTACGCTAATGCCAAGTCTTCTTGTTTAATGGCAGCTGCTCAAAGCTTTGTCTTACTGCAATTCACATTCAATAGACACAAATAAAACAGCCTCCTCAGACAGACACACATCCCGTCTATCTTAATTTTAAATATTTTCAAGAGCTGCAGCTTTTCATACACGTATCTCAGCCTCACCAGCTGAGGCCATTTAGCCTCCTTGGCTTTTATTTACTCTCAGCCATCTGACACAATTATCAAGGAAACCCATTGTGACTTCCAATATTTTGCATACTTCTGTTTATGTGGAAGCTTGCCAAGCATGTTTTTTCTATAAAAATAGTTGGACTTCTATAATCCTTCACAATGGAGGTATTAAGAACACTAAATATATCACAGTTGTTTAATAAATGATTTCTCTAGAGATTGTAATTATAAAAGCACATATAATAAAGCACTGAGTGCTACTAATATACATAACATGAACAGCTTTAGCAAAGGATAAATTAGTCTATATTTTAATTAGATAGGTTTAAATTTACTGGATGAATGGTATCAAAATACATACTTTAAAGTACAGGTATAGTTTTAGCAGAATATTTTATTGCTGTACTTCCAATATGTGAAACAAGGCTTTCATTCCTCATTAAAAAACCCACAAACAAACAAAACAACACAAAAACAAACAAACAAAAACAAAACTAAACAAAACAAAATCCAAAACAAACAAACAAAACCCAAACAATAAAGCACATATGAAGATCAGGAAAGCTATCATAGAGTGAATTCATACAACTTAGTTTTATGGACCAAATCATTTTGGCATCTCCATCAAATTTTTAAAGCCTTCTGACAACACAAGCTTCCTGCTAGAAGTGCACGTCTAGCCATCTACCCAGAGGACATGTCAGAACAATAAGAAAAAGTACAAATCTTACTTTTTAAATGGATGAGCAGCAAAAAACTGAGGTAGAAGATGAATAGAGAGTTAATTCTTGAATGAGCCATATTCGTCTTGATAGGACATTCTCTGCTGAATTGTCTGTTGTCCACAGGGCTGGTGCAGATCCTCACTGCTTTTTCCTCATCTCTGAAACTAAGGTAAGACCCAAGGCACCCAGTTCTCTACAAGCCATCTTTGCCTGTGCCCCTCATCAGCCTGTTCACTGCAAACCTACAGACTTTGATTCAAAAGGCAGTTGTGCTTGTTAAGGTTTTACTTCAGCAGGTCCGAGTGATTTTTCAAACCTGGTGCAGATTTGTCTGTGAGCTGGACTGGAGTTTTTCCCTGGCTCTCTGTTGCAGGACTGTCGTGAATGGTGTGCTTTGCCTGGCTGACACTGTGCATCAGATGAGGCACAATACTCTTTTAATCTTTCAAAATATAACACTTATTATCTTCTACTAAATCTCCATTACATCACACTCCCAATTCATAGTATAAACCCTTTATGCTTTCTTGCACAAAGTCAGGTAGCAAACACTTTCTACACTTTTTCTTTTCTGTATCTTGCCTGATCAGCACATGAAGTAAAAAGATGAAACTTCCTCATTCACAATCTCTTTTTTGTACTTGGATATTAGCCTGTTCTCTGCCACAACCTTTTTGTTTGTTTTTGTTGTTATCGCTTACACTGGATTTAAATGCTTTTGCCATTACTAAAAAGCATAATAATTGAGAACTGGTGCAGGTCCTCTGAGCTTCATCAGGTTGTGTTGTAATTTTGAACTGCCCATAGACAAACCAGTCACTCACAGATTCAGGTGATGACATAGCTCGAGAAGGGGATGGCGGCAAGGCTTGAACTCTGTTTCTTGTTAGCCAGAGATGACCTTAGACAGTTGTGGCTGGTGCAAGTGCAATGAGTCTGCACATACTCCAAGGAATTTTTCCCAGCTGCCATGGTGGTGCAGCACTGTGGCTCTTCACTGCTGCACAGCACAGGCAATGCTCTGTTTCTGCCCAAAATTGTCTCAGTGTCTCATGCCTCAACCACTGATTACAACTTTGTTCACAGATATTAAAGCCTTGATCTGGGCTAGCAGAAAGCAAAGAGAAGGAAGACAGCAACAACATTCAGATACTATGATCCCAGTACAAACTTTAGCTCTCTGGCACCTTACAAACCGGGGCATCAGGTTTGTATGTTTACTATGGGTAAGCTATACAACAGCAATGATTGCTATAGCGTCATTCAGTCTCTGAAGCCCAAAAAGAGATAAGCTGCCTGCTTGGCAGGGAGTCTCCTCTTTCCACTGTCTTCACTTCTACCAGCCTTTTTGACCCTTGTCCCTCAGTGTTTTGTGCTTACTCTCCTTGCCACAATACAGACACCAGGCATTCCCAAGCCCAGGAACAACCCTCAAAAGTCTGCTTGGCCATTACTATGTTATACTACTGTAAAAGAGATAATGCTCAATAAACCTGATATTACCTTTTTTCTTCCCTAGTTCAGTGAAATCTTAATCCCCAGTTCCAGAAGCCTTTGATGATATGTTTAACTTTACATGCACACTTAACTGAATTAAGCACTGATTTAGTCAAGCGTACGCTCAAGGCCTCAGGTGAGTAGGGAGCAGACTGTTGATGCCAACATGAATTTTAAAAAGTTGTTTATAAGGAGTAAGTACTTTCACTTCCATTCTTTCAGCTCAGTGAACTGAATAATGTTAAAATTTCTCCTGCTGCAAGGCCCTTTCTTCTTTTCTACTTCATTCATGTGCAACTGCGCTCACTGCTAACCTTGTGGCACACCTTTTCAGACCCTCTTTTGCTTCTCCTGGCACCAGCAGCTCATATCACTTCTGCTTCTCAGGAGGCCTCCACCTTCCCACAGGCTGGGACTTCTGCTTCTCTGAGCCTTCCGTCTCCACCTGCCATTCTTCATGGGGCTTCAGAGAGGTCTGGTGGCTCCATTGGCAACCGATGGGTTTCCTGGTCAAATGTCATGAGCTATGAACATTATCCTAAACGGGGTTCCTACTAGAAAATACTTACATAACAATAAAGATAAAGATGATTAAATGGCTAATTGTATTTTTCAGCTCTTTCTCTTTTGATAATCCTATTTTTACATATGTACATTTATATTTGTTTGGACGTTTTCTTCTTCTTGCAATCTATTTAGTTTATGTTTGAAATTGTCTAGTAAAATATATAAGCATTGCAACACAAATATGAAAATGCTGTTCTGCTGTCTGGAAATTCTTCTGTTGGGCTACATTATGCAACTGAGCACAGTGCTTATCACCTGCTTTAAGTGCATTATTATATAAGTTTGCTACTGTATAACTTAGAAGAATAACATGTTCCATTATTGAATTTCATAGTTTGTCTTACAGTGGTTATAACTGCTGATTAAATTAACTTCACCTTTACTAGGGAAACACTGTGTACTAACCTAGAAAACTAAGGAAGAAGACATACTTATCATAATTGTCAGAATGTATTTGGTCTGAAGACCTGCAGATTCAATATACCGGACAATTTAAAAAAAAAATAAATTCTTCAAATATTCAGAATAAAGAGACAAAATTCTTGATAAGAAGAGATGAGGTTTTTGATTCTAGTGAGTATATGGTAGGTGCTAAAAGGAAACAGTCACATCTATTAAATGTGGGTGTTTTTTCTGAAAGTTACCCAAGTATATGTAAAATCTGTACTTAAAGCAAACTTATCTGTCCTCAGACAAGAAGATATGTTACCAGTCTGAGGACATACCTATAGTCTATAAACACATGTTGACATTTGAATTAAATAATCTGCCAAGTAACTCTCTGGATTTTACAAGTGTATAAACAAATCCTAGGTCTTTTTAAAGCTGTTAAAGTGTAATTACTTTCAGGACAGCCAAAAGAGCTGCTTTTTCGCCCTGTTTGAAAATTAGCTCTGCATTTCTCAATGTCTTTTTCAAATATTTCTTCTTCTTCATGAGCTATTCATATCCCAGAATTTAATGAGGAGCAAGCTAAATTAATTTATCCCTGTCCCAATTCCCTGAAGTTGTCTACAGAAGAGGGTTTGAATTTCTGCATCACTGGTACTTCATGAATTTAATTTATACACAGTGAAACATAACATCTAAATGTAATTTCCTTGCTTTCTCAGTAGAGCTATGCTTTGATGAGATTCTGCAGACCTGCAAGTCACAGGCTACACCATTTTCTCAGAGAAAAAGGGTTTGTGTTACCATTTTCTTTCACTTAAGTGCTGCCCTTTTCTCTTCTGATTATTTTGCAATAATTATGGTGTGGTATCAGACTATACTAGTCAGTGTCATGGCTTCTAAAATATTTTACTTCGACTCTGGCCAACAAACTTCATTATCTAACATCTTTTGTCGCCTGATATAAGCACTGTTTTCAACTTTCAGATGACAGCAGTACGAATTAATTGTCTACCTTCTGCCTCTCACTGCTAGGCATGTTGTTTTCTGATTATTCAATGTTGCTCTAATTTAAAGTGCAATTTTTATTGATGCCATCCTGTGCCTTCTAGGTCAAATTCATTTATAGATTACTTTCTTAAGTAATTGCTACTTTTCCAGTCTGTAAAAGGGTACAGTAGTTTTAATCTAAACTACAGAATGATCAGAAATTGAAACAGTTAAATTGTTCATATAAAGTATAAAATTCCCTTGCAAATGGAAGATGTGAGTTTACAGAATGCTTGTTGCTGACTAACCTGAAGCTTTTATTAAATCATTTTTGTTCACTGGCAATTAAAACACTGGTAATTAGTCAGGAGCAGGTGGGTGATTTCATGGGAGAGTGGAAGAGTGACTGAGCTGAAGATAATATTGCCTAGAGAGGTTTTAGATATGCAAAACTCAGCTGCACAAGGTCCCAGGCAACCTGCTCACCTTAGACCTTCTTTGAGCAGGTGGCTGGACTAGAGACCTCTGGAGGTTCCTTCCCACCAATATGATCCTGTGGTTCTCTGAATATAGCATTAGATTTTCTGCACAAGTTCCAGTCTATATTAGCTCAGTCCCTAGTTTTTTATACCTAATGTAGAAAGCTTCTGCTTTATAAAATAGTCCTACAGTCTCCTTTCTTCCTAGGGTCTTTGGATTTTCCTGCTAGAATTCAGCAGTTGTCTTTGTTTATATCTTCTGTTAAGTTCTCGATGAATTTCATCACAGATATGTGCCATGGTTCACCATTGGAAAAATTTCATTTTATGTAAAACTATAGAGCATGAGGGCATGAAGTCACTCTGGTCTGACATCATGGCTTGGGCATTAAAATACATTCTGATCAGTTTATTGAAAACTCAGGACAACGGAGTTTGCTAGAACTAGTTTGCTAGTGGTCCTGACCAAATCATCTATTTTTTTAGCTTGTAACTCTAGGTAATTATGAATGGACAAACCAATGTGAAAAAAGGACTGGCTATAAAGATGTGTGGACAGAGAGTTGTAAGAGGAAGTTGTTTACCTCATTAACAAAACAACTACAGATCTACTTGCATTTTAATTAGGCACCTTGCAACAACAATAACTGTGCATTGATTTCCCACAACACCTGCAAAGTTAACTGCCTACAAGGGATACTTGGATAAATATTTTATTACTATATTTAAATACTTGGACTAATCTGCAAATATTATTTCTTTTTTATTCTTATTAGGGTGCACAAATCTTTTTTTTTCTTGTCTTGAATTCTTGCTTTACTCTTTTTATTCCTTTCTCAGCCTGAATACCACTTCGAAGAAGAGCATTCTCTTCCAGAAGATCCAGCAAAGCATATATGATACCTGTTTTGAAATTGACTACTTTTTTGCTTCTCCATATAGCCATTTTCCTACTAAGTAATGAGGGATGTTTCTGTCCATACCAGTAATCTTCCTGTGAGTGTCAAGGTTACAGGAGTGCTTAACAAAATAAGGCAAATTGTGTTTTTATGAAAGCACTGATATATTAATTGCTAAATGAGTTGTAAATTTACTTTTTATCTCTATGTCTTTCACTTCAGCAGAGTAGACATGTTAACAGACTTACAAATCCACTTTTAATTATCTTTTATTCTTTCCTTCAGTGTGAGATAATTCATACAACAAAACAGAAAGTCCTAAAACTGTAAGTATTGGAATTAAATTGAAAAACCCACCTGTTTCAGAGGAGATACTTGTGTAGCCAAGAAACAGTTTCAAAGGTATTTGGAAATGATATAAGTCAGTGTGTAGTATCATTTCACCTGATCAATACTAAATGGTTTCAGAAGGAGTTCAAACACAATAAATCCAGCAGCCAACAGTGTAGAGGAGAAGAAAGAGCAAGAATCAGCGAGACAGGATTAGTAACTGAAGTTGCTTGATTTTAACACACACTATATATGTAAACGTTTTACTTTTGGTAAATACTGTAATTGTCCTAGGGACAGGGAAGGATGATAATTACAGTCATATGGTGAGGCTGGGAAGGAGGAGATGGTTCTAAGTTATATTTGAGTTTTGGTCTTCACAAATAGAGACCTGACAACCTGCTTTCCTTTCACAGGGTGAACACTGGGCTGGAGACCAGGAAGCCAATTCTTTCCTCAGTTTTGCTTCACTGTGCTCACAGGTGAGGTGAGCAATATTTGTTTTCAGTGATAAATCATTTTGAGGTACTGCAATTTGCAATGGAAATGCAAAACAGCACTTAACAAACAGTAATATTTCAAGCAGGTAAATAGAGAAGCTTATTAATTTTTTCTGATCTCTAATATTTCCTATTTTTTTTTCTTTTCTTTATTCAGTCATCATTATCATTGTTTGTGACAAGGTTTTGAAAAGCATCTGATGATGTGGAGCTCCTTGATTTGTGGGTTTCTGGTTGAATGATGTGACTTCCAGAAAGTGCAAAGTGAAACTTCCCTGCAGGCACCTCTGATGTGTCTTGGTGTGGATGCTCGCAAGTGCTAAACTCCTCTCAGAAATCTTGGCCTCTTGTATTAAAGTATTAGATAATATTATGGGAACAACAGGTAACAGTAAGTGCCCCAAAGGGATATCAAATTCCTGCTAAGTATTGGTTAAGACAGCATTCATCTTAATGCCAATGCATTTCTCAAAGGCTGCAGTTTTGTACCAAACTAAATCCTGAATGTCTGTCAGTTTGAATTGTATTATTCACAAAGTAAAACAAAACATTCTGGCTTCCAAACTAGTGTTGATTCAAAATACTTCACACCTATTTTAATCACTGGCAGTGTCATTGACCTCAGTGAAGATGACATACATGATGTCACCACATTCCCATGCCAGTGAAAGGAAAACATCCCTTGGATGGAGATAGCACAGCTTGATCTCTAATCATCACGTTGGATGTGAGAGGTTGTCACATTAAGGGTGCAAGTGTGATGTTGCCTGACAGAGACCCAAGGTCTTGCACTGAGCAGTTTCACAAAGTCAGAAAAGGAGGTTTAAGAGTTCTGTCTCAGAGTCCAGCTAATGGCTTGCACTGGTACAGGGTAAAAGTTAAAACAGATAGATTTTATTTATTATAGCAACAGATACAATAGGTTTGGAATTGCTGTTGATAAGTGTGCTAACTGCAAAAAGGGTAATCAAGCTCGAGTTAGTAGTTCCCAGGTAACATCTGATGCAGTCAGAGGCGCAGGCCTGAGTAACAGCACTAACATGTAATAGTAATGCTAGGAAAAGGTATACTGGACATTGAAGGCTCAATTCTTACCAAGAAGGCATCCCTGTCTTGTGTGGAAGGAGTACAGCCTGTCAACTGTGTCTGCTAGACTTTCAGTCTTCTCCCTGCTATGTCATGTCAGCTCCAAGAGGTATTGCCCTCATGATTTTTTTATATCCTCATCCCACCTGTCCCTGCCTTTTAGGTGACATTTAGCAAGATTTGGGTAAAGAGTTGAGTAACATAGTTATAAATGTTTATCACGTACTCCATTAGGCTCATTACCATGCTTAGGGATGTAAACTTTAATTTTGCCGTTAGTTAGGCAAAGGTCTTTGCTCAGACACTAAGGTCTTCAAGTCTTATGAAAAAGCTGTTTGCTTTTGTTGGTTTAGCTGAAACAGGACCTTCTTATCTTCACAAGAAACTCTTGCTCAGCCATTTGATGTGCCAGCTTAGCAGATCTCCACCTCCAGAGATAGCACAAGAATCTCATAGCTGCAAACATCTTAACCTTGTCTCATGGCAAGCTAGGCCATTATCACATATCATAGGGGAAAAGAGTGGATCTAACCACTGTAATTGATTTATACTCTTAGTATCCACAGGGCCCCTTAAATCACCCAGTGGTTTGTTGCTGAATTCAGTTGCTGAACTGCATCTTAGATTTTGTGTGTAGATATACTGAGATTTTTGCACAGTCTGAGTTTCACACAGTGCTTTCCACTTTCCTGGTTATCAAGACATTTTGACCTTTTTTTCTTTTTAGTAAAATACGGCATTTTTATAGTAACTTCCTCCAACACACTGAAAGCCTGGTTGAATATGATTGTTGTGCATGGGCAGCAGGTGAGGTCATGTATTAGCACCCAGATTATGTCTTTAGCACCAATGTTCACCAAACACAGTTTTGAGGGACTCAGACTTCTAAATCTGAGACCCTTAGTTTTTGGGGTGAAAGAATTTCAAAGTCAGTACTTCCAAGGTATTTAACACTAACAAAGAAATACCATTTTGCTACAAGAAACTGCATCTTCAATACCTTGACAGGTATGCAAGCTGTTTTGTCCCATACAGAAGCACCTATGGGAAAAGATGTGTTCACAATAGCAAACAAGAAATCCTCACAACAGCCACCATCTGAAGGCCTGTATATGTTGCAGGAGCTTTTCATGCCAGCAGGGTAAGATCTCCTCTTAGCTCTCAGCTACACTCAGACTTGAGGACATTAACCACCAGTGTGACAGAGTGAGGAGAAACTCCACATCCCCTCAGAACTTTTGAAAGACTTTTGCTTCAGGACCTCAGCTAACCTTCAGGAACAACTCAGGTATTCTTCAGTTGTTTTTACTGGGAAAAAAACCCCATGCTTCTTTCTAAAATGAAGTAACGTTAATTTGGGGATGATAACTAAGCACAACAAGAGACACATGTATAATTAATCACAAAATTGTACTGAAAATCACTGGAATGGGTTTAGTTCTAGTGACACCCCTGGTAGCAAGTTGGTTTTGTTCATTTTTTTCTCCTGATCCCTCTGCTTTATACTGAATATGACATATATGGGATGGAATACCTTGTTGGTCAGTTTAGGGTCCTGTCCTGTCCACTTCTCCCTGCAGGTGCAGCCTTTTACTTTCTGCACCCCCAGTGTGGTACACAAGATCCAGCAGTGGCTTGGTCTGCACACCAGTCCTTGGTACTAACCCTAAACACCAGGTGTTGTCACTGCTAAGAGCAGACACTGCATGCAAAAATCTGCTGGTTTTTGCAGAAATTTTTTTTCAGAATTTTTTCACTTCAGAAAGTGAAGTTAGAAAAGATCGAGATGAAAAATAAAATCACTAAACAGAATTAGTTCTCTTCTAACTCAAACCAGGGCAAGTGTTATGCTTACTTTGGAATAACTACAAGAAGACCTTATGCTGCTGTTTTATTTATACAGACATTTTACTGAATCGGTTGTCATTTAATTGTTAGGGGGTTTATTTTGGTTATTATGTTTGGGTTTTTTTAATACAACTTCTTTTTAGAGACATCTTGTACAAGCTCCTTTGCTAGCTGTTTATGCATATTGTATCACTAACAAAGCAGAATTAATTCTGTATTTCTGGGGTTTTTGTTGGGTTTGTTGGTTTGGTTTGGTTTAGTTTTTTTAATTAAACATTTTTCTTCTCTGCTGTGTGCTTGCACAGTGCATATTCTAACTACTGCTTTTTTGACTGGAAGCAAGTTTGTCTTGCTCCAGGCTTTCAACAGTGGCCTCAAAGCATAATTAATTTGTGTAATCTGCCTTTTAATATCAGAATCTAATTATATTTTCTTGGGAAAATGTTGTAATTAGTATTCAAACATAATTAAGAAATCTGATAAAGAATATCACCAAAAATAAAATATGGTCCTGAAATTCTCACTGACACTGCAGTGATGCTTCAGAAACAGTTATAATGCTTTCAGTATATAGTGATTTTTTTCTTACAGCAAGCAAAGTTATAGAAGACATAAGCTTTCTAACAGCAGCCTTTCATCCTGACTGTAAGTAAAACTGGCAATGTATAATGGAATACATGAATTGGCTCAGGCAAATGAACAATGTCAGATAAAAATGCTCATATAACCCTAAAGCATCCTTCAGTTTTTACAGTTGTGTGCCTTTGGGGAAAAGAAGTATTGTAGATTCCATATACTTTAACTTAATAATTAAGAATAAATAGCATCTGCAGATTATACAGATAGTGATTATGCAGAGTACAGAATAGCACTTTAATCTCCTCCTGCACCTTGAAGCACCCTGCCTTTTCTAACAGAAAGATGAATTTTGATTGCTTGACAACTGTAACCATGTGAAGGTTCATCACAAAGGGCCTTCCCTTGTGAAGAGCTCTGGAAAACCTTGATAAACACTGAGCTTGTAGGTCTATCTGGCTGATTCTAGCTGTCCTTACAATTAGATAGCAGATACTATGCAAGGACACAAAGCTTTAATAGCTGCTGGTAATTTGTCAGCATCATGTACTGAACTCCCAACAAAATACCATCATTGGCCTTCTAATTTTTTACCCCATTCAGAAACTTCCATGCATTATACTTTATTTCTGAAAATGTCTTCAGTAGTGAATTTTTCTTTAATCTTAAATAAAAATTACTAAGCACATTGTATAGAAATATTTCAATATGCATGTATAGCTCTATCTTAACCTGTGCACCAAATTGTACTTTTTACTGGGCAATGTAAGTCTTCTGCATGTGCGTGACTATGGCTCAAATGTGACAGTGTCTGTTACATCCAGCTCAAGCAGCCATAAGTTGTCTCTGATAGCATGAATAGACATCTTGTAAGCAAAGATCTCTTCTGACTTGACAAAGGAATTGTGGGTCAAGGGGATGGACAGGTGTGTGATAGAGCTGCATTGTGGAAAGACGCAGGAGATGGCTCTTCTTGGCAACACAGTTCTGTTTCCTAAGTAATTCAAGAAAGTGTTTATGTCCAGGCATAAATAATCTGGTTGTATTGTGCCATACTCTAAACAAGCTAGGCTAGATAACAGATGCAGGGCATTTAGCTCATGTGGAACTTTGTGTTAACATAGCTGGACTGCTTATAATATTAAAAAAGCTTTCAAACTTGGTAATTTAAACGAGTTGGCTAGATCAGTGCCTCTTCCTTGTGTCATTGCAAGCAATGCATTCCTTAAGACCTTGGAGGGCCATGAGTAAGTACTAACCTGAACATGAATGGACCTTGGCACTCTCAGTGCCTCACTTCTTCAGCTCCAAACAGTCCATACAGTAAACTAGGCAACCCCTCAGTGCATCAGTCTAATACTATGTCAATCATTCTGTCAAGTTTCAAAGTAGTACAAGTTGAAAACTTTCCATATCCTGGCAAGAGTACTAGATAAAAGACCTGGGATTTTAAATATAAATCAGGAGAAAGCCTTCACCTGAGGCCTTTCATGGCAGAAATCCTGAGTTAGTATTCTCTATAAACTTGAAGAGATAGACTGACCTTCAGGTTCCTACTATGATAGAAAATATATATTAAAAGATTAGCCTTTTTTTTAATGTAAAATGCAACTACTTTTCTTAGGGGTAAAAACTCATGAATACCTATGGAAAGGATGGTGAGAGAGAGAACACAACAGCTCTTACTTATATCCTGTGGCCCAACAAACAGCACCATGTCTGACCATAATAAAACCCCAATTACCTAACTCTGGGGGAGGAGAGATGGCATTTGGCATTTCCCTCTACCCAGTGATTTAATTGGGTCTGTCAGCCAGGGATAATTGGTTTCTGGTTGACTGAATAAAGTGACAGTGACATCAGCTCTCTGCTACCATTCATTATTTAAATTCTTGTTATCTCGTAATAGGGCCTCAGCACACAGGGCACTTCAGCAGCTTTTACAGGTCTCTCGTCATGTAGTGCAGTGGAAATGCAGCAATGTAAGACACAGAGAAACCTTTCAAGCTGTTTAAGCCATACGTTTTCATAACACATTTTTGAGAACCAAGATTATTTATGTACAGGAAAGTCTGGTTTTGCTTGTTTAACCAGAAATTTTACAATATTGTTGCAGTCATGATGGTCTATGGCTCTAAACAGGCAAGGTTTATTGGGAGAGACAATACCTTTTACTAATCCAGCTGATATGGCTGGAAAAATAAAGATTATTTAGGACATGTGAAGTCTTCTTGAGGTCATGTGCCCAAAGATGGTCTGTTTTCAGCTCAGATGGTCATATACAGCATCTGAACTAATAAAAGATATTACATTTCTCCCCTGTTTTTGCCTTGCTTATGGGAAAATACCTCTTTGATGATAGTGGTGTACTAATACAAAAGGTTTAATTTGTTCTGTTGAAAGTGTGGCCCAGAACAGGGAAAACACACAAACAACTAAGCACTTGTTTCTTCTTTACATAGCTTCAGGCAGGGGGTATGGCTTTAATTTACAGTGATTTTGTAACACTGCTTCAGGCGTCAGTGGAGGAGCAGACCAGTTATTTCCTCCAGTGTTGCTTTCTTTCATTGAGCTTTCCTGTCACTGTCACTCCTTTCCCCTGGGCTGCTGAGCACTAGCAGATCAGGTGGAACAGGCACAGATGACAGCAGTGCAAGCACTGGCAGGAATGTACATGGGTAATTTCTCTCTACACAAGGACGTGTGCAGCTGCATTATTTTTGAAAGTGCAAAGGGAATGTGACACAACTATGAATCTACCTGTAGAGCAAGTCCAGTAATGAGTTCAGATTTAATAGACTTAACAAAACTTCTGCATTACTGTGACAGCGGTGAGCGTCTTGTTCCTGTCCCCTGCTAATTTCACCTTGGGGCTCCACTGGAACAGCATTCCAGGAGGAAATCTGCTCTGTGGAGTCAGTAGCTTTACAGCTCTCTTCATTTAATGTGTTAATCGCCCAGAAAAAGATGGCAACATCCGAGATCGTTGTTGTTCAATCCATACCTGCTGATAGATCACTCAAGAGAACACAGCCAAGCAGAGGTACAGTGCTTGCCTCTCCCTGCTTTAAGCTTCTCGAGTGGAGTAAGACAGGCTGATAGAGTGGATCTGACCACCTTGTCTACACATTTCACTCGGTGCACTTTAGAGAGAAGACAAGAGGAGAAACCTGACCAAAAGGATTCGCATGTCAAACAGTCATAATAATACAATAAGCTTCCAGTTCATTAGTGTCCCTGAGAGACCTGAATTGAGAAACCAGGGTGGTCTTTTCATGGCCTATTTGTAAGAATTTCTTGGCAGTGGTTCCAGCAATGGACTTTATTCAGCACTGTTGGCTAGCAAATTTGCTGTGAGTCTCTGGACAATCTTATAACCCTTTCACTTCACAGCCTAATTTAAAACATTTGTGTGTATGTGCTGACTGGCAATTAAATACAGAAATATCAGGCTAGAAGGAATATAGATCCCACCCATCACTGACACATCTAGGATACAAAAATGATGAATGACAGCATTTTCAGCAGTGTCATACACTGTGAACTCATGGCAAATTAGCTCTAAAATTTATAGAAAGATAGAAATTTACCTTAGATAAGTATTGTGGTCAAAGTGAATGTGTTGTTTAGAAGGGGGATGTGAATGTTTATTCTACTAGATTTATAACCAGGTACTTACAGTGAACAGCTGTTAAATATATTGGGAATAAATTGAAAGTGTGCAGCCAGGTCTCAAAACCTGCATGCTATTTTTATGTAATTTCATTTTTGTTTGTTTGGCAGCTAAGTGCTTAATATCAGAGTTGATTCCCTACCTGCTTACAGTTTAAATTCTATTTGATTCAAATATCTGTCATTTCTAGTTTCACTGTATCTCAAAAGTGAAGACAGCTAGAGAACAAGTATTTCACGATGAAACTGCCTCTTCCAACACCAAACCCTCTTGCACAAAGCTACTTAATTTCCAGCAAATCAAGACTATTTATTTGATAAATATACTATTTTATTGAACAAATCTAAACAGCTGCATTTGTAAATTATGTACAGTCTCAGATAGGTTAGCAAATGCTTATTCTATGATTGACATTCTCTCTAGTTAACATAAAAGTCAGCTTTTTTATCTATGTGAGATATACTATTAATTGGCAGGAAAATTAGCATGGATAAGGAGTGGAACAAAAAGGATTAATATAGTGAAATTTCTGCCTGTACCACTTTAACTATAGAAGAATTAGTGCTGAAAGAACCATAATGATCTGAGAGTTAAAGGACATTTTGTTTCCAGAGCATAATTATTGTAGCAACGCCAGCCATGGTAATGGATCACTTAGCATTGTATAATTTTTCTTTCAACCAAATCCTTCATGTAACATAAATCAGCAAATGAGAAGAAGTGTCACCTAGGCTTGTGTTAAGTCAAAAATGCCTGCTGACCTCGTGGATTCTGGCAATTAGAACAGATGTAGATGCTTTGTAGGTTTCCAAGAAACCATATAGTACTCAACACAGAGTAAATAATATCAGCAACAAATAAATAAAAGATCGGGTAGTCATCTAGAGAGAAAAGAAAACCCAAACAACCAACCCCCAACAACAGAGAGAAAACAAATGGCATGGTCAAAGACACTGAATTTACTTCTTAAAGTGCAATGGGAAGAAAATTATGACTAGGCCAAAGTCCATGCTGTAATGCAGAGGTGCAACTTCTGTTTTCTTAGTGGGGAGGCTGGGTGCCAACTCCAAATTCTGCTGATGGAAATAATTATGCCCAGAATGTTTTTGTCTGGCCATAGGTCTTCACTTACATCTAAGGGCAGGCACTGTGTTTTGAACTGGGAATAAATGGCTTCTACTAGCAATTCAACTTTCTTCATTTGAAAAATCTCCCACGTATATGCAGAAATATAATGTCTCAAAAAAAAAAAAAAAAAAAAGTAGGTGTATTGAATATCTGCATTAATATTTCCATGGCATGGAACAAGTATGGAAATTCCGGTCCGTGGCATTCTAGTAGTTACAGACTGAAAAAAACCCTGAATCCCACTACAGTACAGTGACAACTAAGCAAGTTTCAGGTCTCTTCCACTGAACAGTTTTCTGGCTTGGTTACACTTGATGGCAAAATAGTTCTCATCAAGGTTGTATTTTCCTTATATATTTCACTCATGAAAACTCATAGATTTATACTTCCAAACTGATTATATTTGCTAAAGAAACAATAAGACCCAAGAAGCCGTTTATCTGCTAAATGATGGGTTTATGTACTTGCTATTCAGATTAGAGTGAAATGTAAGGCTCATCTTAAAACCTAGTGCCTTGCTCTCAAAACTTCCTTTTTCTGTACAAAGTCAAAATAGAGAAAATTATTTGTACACTTTATGTATAGCTTAACTATGACTCTATAGCAATGACAGTCAGGCAAGCACAAGCAACATCCCAAAAGAGCAGATACCCCAAAGAGAAATCAATTTTTGCCTTCAGTGCAAGAAAAAACATAGTAATATTGATTGCTCTATTATTACTTATTGATGCCATCATTTCCTCTTAGAATTCAACACAGGAAATTTTACCTCAATATGAGGAAAAATTTCTTCACCGGGAGAGTGACAGAGCCCTGGAGCAGGCTGCCCAGAGAAGTTGTGGAGTCTCCTTCTCTGGAGACTTTCAAGACCCACCTGGTTCTGTTCCTTTGTGGCCTGCCCTGGGTGTTCCTGTGTTGGCAGGGAGGTTGGACTCGATGATCTTCAGAGGTTCCTTCCAACCCCTACCATTCTATAATTCTAATTAATAACTGAGTGAAAGAACTGATACTACTTAAAATATTATTTGAAATAATTGAATATTAAAATATAATTTGAT